>JAEMWC010000477.1:220000-320000 GCA_016490735.1 Pachyseris speciosa
TAATGGCGGTCGGTTCCTGTACCATATTTTACGTACATCATATGTATGATTTATATATACTTAGACCACACTTCACGTAAACTCTGGACAAAGATTAATTTTTCGAAAGTAAAACTGACACTTCGGAAGGTGTGAATGACAAATAATCTGCAAATTCATTTTCGCCTTCTTGTTAATTTTGGATGCGTATGAAAACTGAGCAACGCAACCGCAGCCATCACACAAGCAAAATTAACATTACTCAGAACTTACATAAGTCTTACGTTTAAGCAAAACCGACTTCTGTCGGGTCGCGGTTGCCTTAGAAGAAAGATATTTTTTCCAATAAACTGTGATTTATTGTTCTAGAACAGCTACATGGAAGCACGCGAGTAATTTCGAATTGCGCAAGATGAAGAAGAAGGATCTCAGCTGTGACCAAGGTCAGTCGGCTTAGCTTGCTGACGAAAGGTGTCCCCGGGCATTGTACATATATAAGTGCAAAAAGGTAATTTAAGGGCTCGTTCAATCCCTCGAGAATTCAAATTCACAAAAGGTGATTACAATGTTAGCATTACTCACGGTAATAAAACAAGTGTACCTGTTTTTGACTGTTTTGGATGCCATTTT
The DNA here is from genome assembly GCA_016490735.1 of Pachyseris speciosa. Lineage (NCBI taxonomy): Eukaryota > Metazoa > Cnidaria > Anthozoa > Scleractinia > Pachyseridae > Pachyseris > Pachyseris speciosa. The sequence goes on from JAEMWC010000477.1 coordinate 220,610, forward strand.
GCCGTGTGCTAATGACTTGTCTTTCGTGTCGCGTCGATAATGTGTAGCCGTTCTTGTTTCCTGTCTTGAAAGTCCTCGCACAGTCTCGAACCTCTGTCGAGGATTGTACAAAAAACCTTCTTGACTAAAAAGCCCCAAAGGGTTAGAAAACGGCGAAGAAAAAGTGTTTCTTGAATCCGTTCCTTGCGGGGATAATCAACGGCGATAACTGCGGAAGACAAAGTCGGCCATTAGTACAACTGCAAGTTGCAGATATTGTTTTTCAATTGTAAATTTCACACATCCACTGCAAAAATCACAACCTTTTTCGTTTTCGCTCGTCAGCAGATGAGGGAAATTACTCTAAGTGTAATCAAGTAAAATCCGCACTTAATAAATCGCTTTTCTCGGTAAAAACAATCGTTGTTTTCCACAAGCTCGATATATTGCGTGGTCGCGTGAGGCTATCCCTTGGATGGAAGAAATTGACGTGTGCCTGTGACTTTCAATGCATTGATACGTGCCTTGCATATGTTAAATAAATTAACATAATTAGTTCTATTGTTTCCGGGTCAAAGTCGTTGAATATGCGATTTGGAAACTATTTCCGGAATGTTGCGTTAAAACGCTCCCAAAAAGTTCGGTTTTTACACCTGCAATGCCAACTATTCAAAATAAAGACATATATGTTTCAAATGTCTGGGAAAAATTGCATTTTTTATTTACCTGTCTAAAAAAATTAACGCAGACAATCTTTTTAAAATCAACATGTCAATGACCCCCATATCGCAAACGAGATTACTACGTCACACTAATCGTGTCCTTTGCCTAGATAAATTACTGTAATGTTAAGCATCTTTTTCCAAGGCGCTTTAGCAAATCATTTCGTGATTGCACGTTTTAAGTCTCCCTTACTGCAAACAATTTTTCAATTCTGCAAGTTTTTTTCAACCAACCGATGCAAATTCTGTTGTAGTTACCATTCAAACTATTAACAACAAGTGTTTACTTCACAGTTGGACAAATCGCTTAGCGAAGGGCTATTGACCAATGAGAGCCCGTGTTATATAGTCTAGTTGCGTCACTAAGCGCAGGCCAAGGTTACATTCTGGTTCAGAGCGGTTCGTTCTGCATAAACACGGCTTAACAGGTATGTATTAGACGACGTCGCCCTGCATTTTTCACAAGCCATTACTAATGGGTTTATTCAACGCCCTCACTCCCAAACGTTTCCACTATAGAAAGGAAAAGGATATCAAATCAAATAAATATCTAACACTGCGAACTGATTCTAACGACGGAGAAAAGACGGAAATTAGGAGAATAAAATAAGGGCTAAAATAAATTGAAAACCAGTGTATATCGATGACCAATATTTTGGTCAAAACACAAAATTCTAAAACAGAACCATCTTAGAATAGAGTACAACACATGAACCACTCGCTGGGAAATACTGCAGCTGCTCATTAACTTTCACTGAGCGCTTATGTTCTTGGTGAGAGTTCCTTGTTCAAAAAATATTATATTTCACTGCGTTTTTCACCTAATAATTATCTTACAAAGCCTGTTTTATGTATCGAAAATGTCGACAGGGCTGTCACGGAATAAATGAACGCATTTGTTGCGTTAAGCCTGGTTTTCACAAGCGACGCAAGCACAGGCGAAAACATAAGTATGCTTATGCGAAGTGAAAACGAACGCTACGCAAGCGAACGCAAGCATAAGCGCAAGCACAAAGGCGCAAGCATAAGTAGCTTATTCCAAGTGAAAACGAACACTACGCAAGCGAACGCAAGCATAAGCGCAAGCACAAGGAAATGGAAAAATTTTGATCCCTGCGCTTGTGCTTACGCTTATACTTATATGCTTGCGTTAAGCCCATTTTCACAGTGAAATAAGCGCTCTTGTGCTTGCGCTTGTGCTTGTGTCGCTAGTGAAAACCAGGATTTAGCTGAGTTTTTCAAAAGCCCTCAATAGTTTACTCGTTTCTAAACAGCTGAAGCACTCGAAAGAAACATTTTGCTTTGGACCTTTACCAGCTACCGTGCTGCGTGTTCCTCTTTCAGCGCGAGTCCGTCCGTCTTAGTCCGGTTCTCGGAAAACCTGCTTGTCGCGTGAGGTTGTTTACACAGACTCACGTGACGCACGTGAGGAGTGAGTTGTGCTGCTGTTCACGTCCGGGATCTAAATCAGGAATTAAAGTGAACACTTGTATTAACGAACCTCTCAAGGCATCTTTCAACGTTTGGAAACGTTTAACACCCCGTACACATGTTATTCTGAGAACTTAGCGCTGTTGGCAAAACACGCATTGCTTTGATAAAATATGTTTAAGCGCCCCACTCACGTGAGTTATTTTTTAAGGCACGTGCATTGCGTGCACTTTTCCACGACATGGCAAAACAACAATTATTATTCGGGTGGGGTGTCTACCCTGACCGCATGGAGATTCGTATCAGCAGGCCCTAGGAGACAATTTTTCAGCTGTTTCCCAAAGGAACCAATAACAAGTAATGAATTGACACGTTGTTTTCGCATACATTGCTGCTAGTCGCTTGCAGAGACGCTGTTGTTTAGTAAAGTGATGACTGTAGCGTTTAAAGAAGAGCGTTTAAAGAAGAGCCCTTCCTGCCCCACCGAAAGGCGTCAAACACTTCGAATTAGGTCTTGGTGCCCTAATTTCATTTGCTCAGGCCCAACCAATTTTGAAGCCAAAATTTAGACTAGGACTCAGCTTGACTTCGGGGGTAATAGACCTTTTTAGCTTGTAGGTTTTGTTTCCCAATGTAGACCACGTGATGTTACCCTAGAGAACTTCGCCATGTACGCATAATTTATGAAAAGATAAAAGGCAAACCCCCTTGGGAAGATCACATGGTCTACATTGGGAAAACAACATGTACAAGCTAAAAAGGTCTATTCTCTCTGAGTCAGTCCAACATCATAGCCGTGTAAGAACCCTGGAAAGTCGTTAGGGTCTTTTTTACAATGAAGTACGGTAAACCTGAACACCATCGCTAAGCGATAACTAATCAGGCTTCGCATTTGTTAAAAAAATATTACAACCAAATTCGCGTTTTGGAAACATTTTTGTTTTGTTTTTTTTTCTGTTCAGCCAATCATCTGAGTGGAGGCGGGGTTATGCAAATTACAACGCAAAGCGTTCTGATTGGGTTATTTGCACAGCCCCGCCCGCAATCAGATGATTGCCGTAACAGAAAAAACCCAAATCCTTCGAAGTTTCCAAAAGTACGCAGAGCGATACAACGAATTTGGCTGTAAAACATGCCATTTTTGCCCTATCTCGTTTATTTGTTTTGTTTGTTTGGTTTTTTTTTTTTTTTTGTCGCGTACTGTGGCCGGGTCAAACAAAACGTGACTGGAACGCATAGGAAGGCATGAAAAACAAGAGTAGCATAACAGACGTGACTCCGCACAAGGTCACTTGTCAGCAGCCAATGCCATCTATTTACGTCAGCTATGTAATTGAACAGCCCAAAAAAGGATAATTTTACGGTGACAATGGAAACGCCCAACTAACAGTACGTCATTTTTGTCAACAATTACCCTATCAGTGCACAGAAACTAGTATGAAAGATCTTTGCAATTTGGCTATGAATGGATATATTGAAAATGGATTGTGGAGTTGAAACAGGCCAAACAGTTTCAAGCTCTTTCTATTTCCAGGTCTATTTGTATTTGAGAAAAAAAAAAGCTAATAATTGGTCGTGGTTGGTTTTTGCATCTAAATTAAGATCAGATGTGCTTTTTTTTTGGCGCTCAAAGGGCGATTGCATGTATAAGCAGGGTTTTTAAGGAAAACACAGCGAAATCCCTGTGATATATAGTGGCGCTTTGAACTGATACGGAAGCCCCGCTTCAAGTTATCATTCCGCCCAACAGACCCGCACAGTCATCATCAGTAACAAACTGAAACCACGGTGTATGTCAATAACCTACAATCTTGGACAATTCAAATGAGAAATTGAGACCACCCCCTCCCCCCCCTCCATATTCAATGATGGAATTTGTTTGAGCGCGAATACATCATTGAAATGGGGGGATGTGCTGCTCTTATTTCTCATTTTATTCTGTCCAAGAATAACATTGTAGCTACGCGCTGAGAGGGTAGCCATGTGCTGGCTTATCAAATGCGCAAGAATCTGAATTTGGTCGAATTACATTCCGAGCTAAAATCGACAGCAAAGAGACTACACTTCGAGTTCGTATCTAAAACGGCTTAACTAAATCCAATGTTAAATAACATCAGCACTTGTATGAATGCATAGGTCGCTGCGTCAATTAATTTGTAATGTTTTCCTGTGTCTTAGAGGGGTCTTAGATCGGAAATTTGACTACATTCAGTCAAAATGTACTGCCTCCCCAATCCTCTTTTTTTTTCCCACCTCTCCCCAGTGAGGGAGACCACTGACAATAGTTCGCCATGACCGCTGAATAAAAGTACTGAGAACGCATTCATACAGGGTTAACCTCGATTCACAAATACCGCCGGGAAGGTGCCACAAATTTGAAAATAAACAATACACAGAGCTGTAAACAGGTCATCTTCGATTCTCGCTGGAATTTGTGAATATATTCATTTCAGATGGAGGCTAACCCTGTCGAAATGCGTTCTCGGTGCTTTTATTCAGCGGTCATAGCGAACTCGAAACTGGACTATTACATAACAGGGTATCAAAATCGAACCGGTAACGCTTAACTCTTGCAGTGAACAAGAATTCAAGTTATCATGGGTTATATTACTAGATTAAATGAGCCAAATTGTCATTGCGTGTGTCTAGGATATAAGTTCTATCGAGATTCAACCGCTATATTGCACGTTGTTTTCCCAGTCTTAAAACTCACTCTGAGTTGACTCTAATAATATGCGCAATTAATTACAACAAACCATGAAAACAATATAACCAGACTAGACTACAAGTTCCATGAGGGATACGATTGAGTGTTGGCTGTCCGGCGACCGTAAAACTGGGAATGATGGAATGGAGGAATGGCGGAAAATTGCCCTATATCCTTAGAGACAGAATTCATAACACTAAGAAGAGGTAAAAAAATAACGGTTTATTATTATCGTTGCAAGAGAGGTTGCTGTCTTCGAAATCCCAACTGCTGGGCACTTATTCTCTGTTAACCAGCAATCAGGCGTTCTCTTTTTCTTTTCGGTACCGCCGGTGCTTTCCGCCGTTATACCGTTCCACCTTTCCATCATTCCCGGTTCTACGGTCGCCCGCACCACAGAGAGTTTTTTACATGGTACAGATGGTAGGACATCGCTTGTCTTACACTATAAAGTTTTGACGTTCAAGTGAAATTACCACAATAAATTGGTCACCGAATTGGGAGTTGTGCCCCTAAATATGGGACAAAGGAACTTCAAAACATTTTACGTCGAGTTAACTAAAGTAAACACAAGAGAATAAAAAAAATGCAAGATAAACAATCGCGAGATGCGCAGTATACTGTGACAATGCACCCTGTGTCAAAAGTTATATCTTCCATTCCCGTCCCCTCCAGGCAAACATATTCGCTCACCTACGTTCCTTACTAAAATATAACCTTCCACGGTTTATTCATGTAACGGAAATAGGTCGACACTACTGGAACGAGCACCTTAAAAATAGTAACATACCCAAGTTTGGGAGTCGTATATTTTGAAATTGCACAGTTACAGCTTCGCAAAGTCGGGAAATTTTACAGGCGTTCGGGTACAAACTTGCCCCCCCAACATACGAACGTCTGTAAAATTTCCCTACTTTGTAGAGCCATATTTTACAAGATATGACTCTCAATCTTGGCCAATTTACTAATTTTTAGGTGCTCTATCTGGCAGCGTTGATGGACCTGGTCAAAATCAAAAGGTAAAAAACAAAAAACGTTGACAGGTCTATTTGGTCCAAAATCCTCCCGCGCATCTACTCTTTACCTCTCCTGACCCGAGTTTAAGTCTCTTGTTTGGTACATACCTTGTTTTCTCGTGGTATTGGAGCAGATTTGAAAATAGAGAGCACGAAACGGGAATATTTAATGACCGTCTGATGAAGGTCGAAAGCTTAGATAGGAATGAAGAATAAGAGCATGGGTGGCCGAGGTCGATGAGGATAATGGTTCACTTCAACTTGAGAAATATAATCTTCGTGTAGCTTTGTTAAAATGCGTAACACGATACCACTGTACTTTCGTGAATGCGATACAAACCTATTGGAGGAAACACGGCCTCGCAAATTATCTTGGACGTGAGAAAACTGAATGAGTGTCCGCTTGTAATAAGGAAAACAATTCTGAGGTAAATTTTTTATACAACCAGAAGAGGAAATTTATCACCACAGCCTTCATTTATATGTCCTTCAGTTCACTGAACGCGAACGTGACTGGCAAGCTGACAAGCACGAGCAGAACTTGCTGTCAATAAGCGCACGTATCACTCAGCAGGTGGGTTTTTTCGACAACCTGGTTGGTTGGCAGGTAAGTTAATAACTGCCATTAAATTCGATGGCTTGACAACACGACAAGGGAATTCCAGCTTGTTTACTTATGTTTTGTCTGTTTTGTTTATTTTAAATTCCATATTGTTTGTTGGCCCGCGGGGGTACTCCCTTATATGGGCTATATAGGTATGTGCGGCCCCAAAGGGTATGGTTTTTAAGTCATTTTGGTCTGAAATAGGCTATCGATTTTAACCATTTTGGTCTGAAATAAGGCATGGTTTGTGCACTTAATTCCTGAATTGAGTATGCTTTAAAGAAGAAGCTACTTCTTCATCATCAGGCGATAAGACCATCAACAAAAGAGTCACAAAAGCCCTTCTCAAATTATGTTTACGCCAACCGTGTCAGTGAAATAGGTCTGAAATAGGATATCGAATTTTTGGTCAGGTCTGAAATAGGGTAGGGAAAATCGCAGATTTTGGTCTGAAATGGAGTAAGGGTTTCAGGACGCGGGCCGCACACCCCCACCCAATTTTCCTGGGAGTACCCCCCGGGTTTGTTGGCGGTGTTAGTTTAAGGCGGAGGTACATCTTAACTCGTTCGCGTTTAAACAATCAAAAATCCCTATGCTCATTACACGAAGCTACGTTGTGGGATATTGTGTGAATCTTTGGGTGATTTTTGGGTATATTTGGGAAGAGAATTTTTGGCAAAGGATTAGTTAAATTTAGGGAAATAGGAAATATTGAAGATATAACGAAGGTTTAAAATTGGGATTTGAACTCAGAAATTAGTAGACGGACACCAAACAGTTCCCCAGCAACCTGCAGTGCCTTGTGGGGTGTCAACTGTCTGGTAGTGTTTCAAAACAGTTTTACCCAATTTCAATCCCTTCTTTAAACTCCTTCAAATTTTACTCAAATTCACGTGTACCCCACCTTAAAATGATAGCCTTTAGTTAGCAAAGGGATGGTATATGCTTTGAAAAAGTGCGCTGTCCATCGCTTGTGGCAGCACTGCTGCTTGTGGTCAGAGTTGTGGTGGTGTTATCCAAATTATATTATCTGAACCGCATCAAGAGATAATGATCGATCACATCGATTAGTCATGATAAGTGTGTCACGGCCTAAGCTTATCAAAACTGGGGTTAAGGGGGAACATGGGAATGAAGGGGTCGGGAGAATAAGTCCCTGGAGATGGGATCTCAACTGAGTGGAGGGAAACAGAGGAACTTGGGGGCAAACAAATTCTCAATATTGCTCAATAAAACGTAACCTGAGGCAGGTACATTCTACTAAGGGGTCGGACTATACCGAAAACGGGAACTTAACACCCCTGGGTTCTCCACTCTGTCCCCCAAAATCCGAATCAACTGTTTGAGCTCAGTTGCGCAAGATGGTAGCTAAAAGTCCACCATTAGATATGACCTCAGATAGTTAATCTCAACGCATTGACAGGTTGCCGGAAATTCTACAATACTGTATGAGTACCGTTCCATTGAAGGCATAGCTGAAAAGTGCTTAATCGGTTTAAACGGGAACATAAATGGACTCTCCCGGGAAGAACACATTTGGTGATCACGGCCGGGGATCCTGGCATCCTGCGAGTTCTGCCCATGCCGCACACGCTCTAAATTATTTTAATCAATTTGTTAATATTTAATTATTATTATTTAATTATTATTATTATTATAAGTATGGCGCATTTGAATATATTTATATAGATACTTGCGCCTTATAAGTTTTTAAATTAATAATTAATAATAATTCATATTACATTTTTTTTAAAGGCGGGATTTAACCTAAACATCGTTTTTTAGCCGCTTAACATGGATTTAACGTTGATATCTCGTTTGCGTTTCAAGCAATTCAAAATCCCTATGCTCATCCTGGGAAGCTCTGTTGTGTGATATTTTGTGAATTTTTTGCTGATTTTTGTGTATATTTGGGAAGAGATAAAATTTCTCAAAGGATTAGTTAAATTGAGGCAAATAGGAATTTTGGAATTTTTAACTGATGAAGGTTTAAAATTGGAATTTGAAGTTAGAAATTAGTAGACGGACACCAAACAGTTCGCCAGCAACTTGCAGTGCTCTTGTGGGGTGTCAAATAACTGGTGGTGTTTCAAAACATTTCCCCCCATTCAATCCCCGGCTTCTTCAAACTCCTTAAAATTACACTCAATTCAAGTTAAGTCCCACCTTAAGTATTGAACTAAGAAAGACCATCAGTGACTGGTTTCCCTTTTAATTTTTGTCCGCCTTTTTTTCTGTTTAGCGCCGCCAAATTCCCTCAAACGTTTGCTGGTTCTTTCACCATTTGGAGTTTGCGCAAGACAGAGACACGGGTTTCGCGAACGTGATGACTTTTCGTCATCCATCAAATTTTGACAGAAAGACCCTTCAACGCTTGTCTTCAATACCAGACGCCAAGTTTGTAATTGCCTCACGTGCGCTTTATTTTAAAAAAAAATTACTTCATTTGATATTGGATCACGTTTTCCCATATTTTTTCAGAGAGTTTCGTTCCGTGAGTGCTTAGTATAGCCAAATTGCATGACTGGCTATTTTTTCAACAAGTGGTGTTTAACGATTTTTGCCAGTTTTGGATGGTTTGAACTTAAAAGTTTCATTAGGGAATTTAAACTCATGAGATCCAAAACTTTCTATCGGAAGGATTAGCTTGAAATGAAATGAAACTGATGAATTTCACATGTGTACGTGATGTACTTTTCATCTCACATCATTTCCTGTTGTAACGAGAAGGAACCAAAAACTGGTCCAAATCAAACGTGATTGACCACGTGATCGTTAATTATATAAGTTTACGGTCAAAATCGAACGTGATCGTGAGTTATATAATGTTACGGTCGGAACAAATCTCTCGGCTTATCTCCGTAAGATCGAGACTTAGTCTAACGGAAATTCGTCTTGTACTGATCGCGAGTTGCGGGATTCGTTTTCTACTTACTGTCACGTATCTTCGTACAATACAACTTCGCCTCATGTGCTCTCTTCTCTGTAAAGACCTTATTTACTGAAGCTTTCAGTGCTACGTGAGTTTTGTCGCTAAGATTTGACCCTGGTTTTTGACCCCAATCAGGTGATTGGACGGCTTGGCTGTAAAGAGCTTGGGGCGAGAAACAGGGTTCAGAACCGGATTGGGACCAGAAAGACCAGGGGTGCTTACCATTTGTCAGAAAAATCCGGAAATTTCGGTTTGAAGTCAAATGGTAAGGTAATTTTCCGGAAAATATTTTCGGAAATCGTGGACAACCTCCAGAGGTAGTCCTCTTTTGCCGTTCGGAACGGAATTTCGGAAATTTGCTTACCATTTGAGCGAATCGTTCCGTTTCCAGGTCCTTTTGCGCCAGAACGAGTGAGTGCGCATGACGGACCGCCTTGCAGTAAATCTCATCCGGTTGGTCGGTAAATAAGGAAAATCGCTTACCATTATTCAACGGTCATTCAGTCCGGATTTTTCTGACAAATGGTAAGCACGCCGGCGGTTGAAGAAGCCCGTTTCTTCCCCAGGGCCCTCCTCAACTCTTAGATTTCGTTTTGATCTTGAAAGCTGAATTGATTTTTGTGTAACACCGTGCTGTAGAATAAGCAGTTATACTAAAAATTGTCATTAGTCAACAAAGAAAAGGTACTACAACAAAACCTTTTTGGCCTGGCAAATTCCTAGCCCTAATCCTACCGGTGAGACCTAACTGTTACTCTGATATTAAAAGTACACTTAATTTTGACCGAAATCCTAACCGCAGTAAATCTAACTTTTGCTGTGGAAGCAGTGAAACTCTTGGTACTGGCAACCTTCCATCCCACTCCTCACGCGACTCAGTAAAACCTTCCCGGTTTGCCAGGCGCCCGTGGGTTTCAAACAAGAAAAGCGGATCAAGTTTGATAACAATAGGTTTTGTTCTAAGACAAAAAAATGACATAATTTGGTCATTTTTTAACAATAGCAGCAACAGGTTCAAACTACACGCGGGACTTCCGAAATTTCGGATTAGCTTACGAGCGGCAAGTTTAAATGATCGGAAAGACCGAAGAAAATACACATTCTCCCTGGGGAGGGTATGCTGGTAGAGTTCTTTCGGTGGAAAAAGTTACGCTGGGGTGGCTGGTGGGGATAACGGCTGCTATAAAAACAATCAAACGCTGCAGTTTACGACAAGTATAACATCTGCATTGCTTGTTTCAGTGCTATATGCTGTGCATCTTTCAGCTTCAACCTGGAAAATGACATGTACCAGTCCATTTTTCGTAGGCTTGTTAAAGGAAGGAACGTATACAGTCGAGTGAAATTATAAACGAGGACTAGACAGGATCGCAAGCTGCGGTTATGGTTTGGTCAGAGATGAATAACTGGAGATCCATTGTAGAAAAAGCAAATATATCCTCGCCGTTAACTTCGCACTTGCCGTTCAGTTACGGCTTCGCCGGTGTCAGGATTTATCTACCATATTTAAGAGCATTCAATATCGCGCTCCATAAATCAGAGTCAGTGATAACAGGGGCACCCAACGAGCCAAAGCAGCCAAAAGCGTTAGAAAGGCATTATTAAGTACCTTATGGTGTTTGAAGTCTGTTTAAAGTGATTTTTTGGTTAGCTAGAAAACTTTGATCTGTTCGGATTCCCTAGCTGAAATGTTAACTGCCCGAAAATTTTAGGGAACAAAATCTTTCTTTGAGAAAATACTAGCTGAAGTTAACTTTCTAGGGAACCATTTTTTCTTTCCGAAAATGCTAGTTGACGTTTTTACTGCCAAAAACAGCAATAACAACCTTTCCGAAAACCTAAGGGGTTATGATTTCCACATTACGAATCTTTTAGGCCACGTTTTACTTACGAAAATCCGAGTGCACTCTATAATCGACGCCGAAATCCTTAGGCGAACTACCCTCCACCGAACAGATATCTACCGAAACTTGTCGTTGGGTGCCCCTGTGATAAGCGTGCATTAAAAACTAGATAACACTCTCCTCCCACAATTTGTTTCTCGTTCGCGTTTGCAGCCATGTATACTGATTAGTTCTTTTGTCTTCATTGTCTTTTCTTACGTGCCGCGCTCTCGACTGAAATAAAAAACAGTTAAGTCATAATGTAAAAGCTCTGCGCAAAACTAGAAAACAATTTCTGATCAGTGTGTCTTCTACAATGATTGTTAGAGTTCTGTTTAATCTATGACAAACTTCACGAAAGGCGGATCCGTGTTATCCTTTCAGATAAAAAATCACACCTTGACATCACGTGCCGCGCGCCCGCTTGAAACGAAACAGATGAACTCTGCGTAGAGCTAGGAAAAACTCTGATCACAGGCTCCGTACATAGGTGGAAATTGATCGTGCGAGAGCAAATGTATACCTCCCCACTCCCCCTAATGCAACCAATTTGTCATGCCGACAATTTTTCCGATAAAAATGAGCTTTCCGCTAAGTTTCGGCAAAAGTCCCTCAGGGCTACTAATAACAGTGGGGCTATTGTGTTATACTTAACGAAGGAATTTGATCCGGTACAATGGACCATTTCTTGATACGTGTTGCATCAATTAATCGTCCACAGGGCTCCTGGTCGTCCTAAGCGCTTTCTCCCAGCCCAATCTTATTCGCTAGCTAATCCGTGCTTAATTAAGAGGACTAAAAAGGCTGAAACTGAAACAGTTGTTTACGACTGCTAATCCTAAGGATTAGAATTTTTTTGATGTAAATCAAGGATCCTCCTAGCCTGCGAACGCAGACGTATTTCCGGTTGTCGTTTCTCTCCGCCCGGGCGGAGAGAAACGACAACCGGAAATACGTCTGCGTTCGCAGGCTAGGAGGATGGGAGATATCTGCTGTGCTTCAATTTTGCTTGGTTGAATTTTTTTTCTCCCTCTCTTTTTAACTAATTATCAAACATTATCATACATTACCATAACCATAACAAAGGGAGAAAAAATTTAAAACCAACATTTAAAAATTGAACCACAGCATATCCGCACCAACCTGGCTCAAGAGCCCCCTCTAACAGGTTAGCATTGTCATCCCCAGAGCCCTCGCGCGTTTCTTTGCAGCTGAACAGGGCACTCATGTGCAGTGATAGTTGACATTGCGCATGCGTTTCTCCGCAAACTTTCTGAAGTATTTCTGCAGCTCCTGTAGCTCCTGTAGCTCCTGTAGCTCCTCCTTCAGACTCCTGTAGTTCAGTGTTAGAACATCCGAACTAGTAATCGGAAGGTTATGGTTCGAATCCTGTCATGGGAAAACTTGGAATTCTTTATTCGAGTGTACGCGTGGCGGTACAGAAAACTTTCCTCCAAATCGGTATTTCGAAGAATGTCAACACAGAATCCTTTTTCACATCTTGATCCATATAAATCCGAAAACGGTTCTTAGCATGTGCAATTGGCGGTACAGCCCACTAAAGCCCGCTTCACACGAGAGGAAACTGCTGCCGGAGCTAGCTAGCTGCTTCGCGAGGCATTTGCACAGATCTTTCTTTACGTTTGCGGCGAGTTAGGCAATAGAAATTCAGAGGATTTCAGCTCTTTGGCTCATGTTTTAGAGCTTTTTGAAATCTCTCCTAAACTCTGTCCCTTAAAACCGAAGTAAACAACTGTGTTTATCCTGCCGTATGGCTTTCAATTAGTTTTTCCCTTCACTCTCTGTCAACTGACCAATGCGTCCGTCATTATTTTGGTATATAATTGTTTTTCAATCACTTTTGCCGGTTTCTCAAAGCACTTCTTTTCTAATCAACATGAATCAAGTTTCGCCTTAGGGTATAAAACCTTTGAACGGAGTGGACAAACGTGACTAGAATATCTTAAAATTATAAAGGAAAACTAAACTATCCTGGCACATAAGGTCCAGATGACATATTTAATTTAGTTTACAACACAATCAACTTCCACAGGATATTATTCTTTAGCGATTTTCTATTTCAAGAGGTTTTATGCAAAAATGAGACGTGAATCTACTGTTTGTGCCATTTTCTCGTAACAGCTTTGGGCGCCAAAGGTTCTCTATCGGAAATATAATTGTTTTTTAGGATGCGATTAAAAAAATTATTTGTGTTGAAATCCTGGGTTTTGTTACATGTGTTAAATCGCAGAAAAGCCAGTGTATGTGCGTACTGACTTGCGATCTGTTCTCTTTTACTAAAAGGGTTTACTATTATGACTCCAGTCTGATTTCAGCAGCAAAGACGAACTATGCAAAAATCAGTGAAAGCAGCTCAAAACGAAAAAAACCTTACAGCTATTATTTTCAGATTTTTGTTTTTAAATCTTTCGCAGCGGATTAATTACTCGTTAAAATCTTTTCAAGGAAAGTGAATTTTGCGGAGAAGACAGTGGTTTAACAGTCGGACTCAAAACCTGCCTATATAAGTTGAAGATGAATACCGATCGATAGGAGACGAGATAAATTAATAAATATTTCATTTATGGAGCCAATTTTGTTTAAAGACAGCGTCAAAATGGCGTGGCAGACAAAAACAAGTCCGTTCTCCGCATGATTAAAATGCAGTGAAAAGGTGATATGAAACCATTTCGGTTCTCGCAGCTTTAATAATTTCTATTCATTCCCGACTCTCATTCCTGCGGGCCTAGGAGACTCGGGTTTTTTTAATGAATATGCTTACGAAAGGCGCGACAAACAGAACAAGCCCTTTGTTTTTCCCTTAAATTTTTGTGGCTCGTCGATGTTCTCCAATACTGGCAGATGCAATGTCAACGTGCAAACCCGATATTAGGCCAACTACTCGTGTTGACTTTAGTTTGAATAAGATACTATTTTTATAAGGCCGTTTTCTCGTTTAATGCGCATATTTTTTTTCACAACTGATAAGGTTTTATTCCACAGAAGGCAACTTTTACAGGATGGGAAGACATAAATAAGTGAGAATGGCTGAATGTCTGAAACTTGTCGAAAAAAAGAGAGAACATTTCCTAAATTATTGCAAACGACCTCAAATAAAAAAATGGATTGAAACAATTTGAATTTCGGCGATCAGCATTTTTAATCTTGGTGACGCCAATTTGGAATAAGACGTTCAAGTAAGTATGACGTGTTTCAACTATGACATACTGCTAGAAAATTTATTAAAAAAATCAGCCACCTTTCTTAGCTTTCAGGATTAAACAAGGTATTTAGAGCTCATTTTTGACAGAATTCTATTACGTAACGGATTTGCCAAATTCCGTTTCAGCTACAGATTTGTGATTTCGAAGAAGAGCAGGATAGAATTTTTTTTTTTTTGCAGGAAAGCCACACTACCCCCGGCCACACATGCGTAAAGTATATGAGCTTATAATTTACCTATATGAAGGGAACGGACTGTTCCCAAATCGAGGTAGAAGTTCCATTTTAATCCTGCCGAGATCTTAAGCATGCTATCTTTTTTTCTGTTTTGACCCTGTGACATGTGTTTTCCATAAAGAAACCATAGAATCAACGTCCGCTTGACCGACAGTTCATGAACATCTTGTTCGCCAGTAGCAACTTTTCAAAGCAGAAATTAAACTGAACGTTGAGAGCTTAACACGCTTATTCTATATCGTTACTTACTGTATTCCTTTCACAAAATTGAGAATCAGCTCAGCATAGGTATCTTTCCTTAACTGCAGGTCAGGTATTTGTCAGTGTTTGTGGATTTCAAGTAAACAAAAGACACCAGCTGAACGCCCACGAGGCACATGACACGAAGTGTTCCATGTACGAAAGGGATTTTGGGATTGAACATTGTTAATAAATCCGCGGAGCTCTGGGACTTCATTGTTTAATGTTGTCCCAGGCCCCCAGGGTCACTTCCGCGCTCGCCTAAAATAATATGGCGAGTATTTGTAGCAACCTCTTCCCAAGGGCTAGCTGGAGGCGCGATTTTCAATTTCGAGAGGGCAGGGTCGAGATACATTGTATTGCAGTTTTCAAAAAATATATTTTTATATCGCGATATATCGGCCCTCGCAGCAATAAATGGAAGCCTCAAACAATCCACTAACTACTGACAGATTATAGAAACCGATGAAAATACCTCGGGGAGGTAGGGTCTTACAAAGAGTTGAGAGCTGTAATGATTTTGGCTCTAACAAGCTTTTCAGAGTACAAGGACGAGTAGCCCAAAAAGGGCACCTTTTCTATATTAAGCCTGAAGTTCACAGCCAACTTACCTGCGAATGACAGTTACAAAGCCCGAATTTCGAGAAAGACGACTGGAATTCGGGCTAGCAGTTACATAGACCAATCTCCTCCTCAATTTTCAGGACTTAGCATAAAGAGGTGTCACCTTAATCTTGTACCCAGATCTCAAACGGTCCGTTTTCATGTAGAATAAGGACGAGTGAGATCTGGACACGAAATCATTGTCATCTTTTTCAACGTGTCATCACCTAGAAAAAGATGATGATTATCGCGCTCGCCGTTCACCCCAGAGAGGAGCCTAAAAGTTTTGGTTTGCTATTCTTTATTGTCAAGTCGACGTAATTAATGAAGCTCAAAAAGTAAAGGCTGCATAGAGGGGAATCGAAAACAACTCGCTTTTCAGAGGCTAATCTTCATCTTCATCATCTTCTTCGTCGTCGTCTTCGTCGTCTTCTTGCTCCTCAAGCTCGCCCCACTCCTCCTCGGCCTTCTGCCCCTGCTGGTCAACTTGGGGCATCTCAAGGCCGGCAAATTCCACCGGGGGTTGAATGCCCACAACTGGAGCCATAACCATTTTACTTTCTTCTTCATTCTCTTCTTCTGGTTCTCTGGAATCCAATTTCGTTTTGTAAAGTTAGTTAACACCACGCCTAGTCCGCTCTGGGTTAATAGGCCATTTCCGAATTACCTTTGGCCTCTTTTTCAAAGCGAGTCCTGGTGCTCATCTTTTCATATGAAAATTAGTTTCTATTCACATGAAAATTTAACTCATTTTCATATGAATGGAAACTAATTTTCATGTGAAAAGATGAGCACCAGGACTCGCTTTGAAAAAGAGGCCAAAGGTAATTCGGAAATGGCCTATTAAAAAAACAAGCCCTAACAAACAAAAAACCACGTTAACAATAATTTTAACGTTAATATCTCGTTCGCGTTTCAAGCAATCAAAAATCCCTTTGCTCATCCACGAAGCTATATTGTGGGATATTCTGTTAATTTTTTCGTGATTTTTGGGTATATTTGGGAAGAGATAATTTTTCTCAAAGGATTAGTTGTTGAGGGAAGTAGGAAATATTGAAGATTTAATGAAGGTTTTAAATTGGAGTTTGAACTTAGAAAGTAATAGACTGACACCACACAGTTCCCCCAGCAACCTGCAGTGCCCTTTTGGGGTGTCAACTCTCTGGTGGTGTTTCAAAACATTTTTTCCCCATTTCAATTCCTTCTTTAAACTCCTCAAAATTTCACTTAAATTCACGTGTACACCCACCTTAAGCCAGTTTTAATCTCCAACATGTCCAAGATACCGGCACATCACGCGATCTTTAATTTGTCAGGGTCTTGTCTGCACCGACATTTTGAAGGCCGAGATTGACTGCTAGCTGATCCTTTCGGGTGGCAAATTGCCAGGTACAATTTTTGTTTGTAATTGAGACCCAAATGGTCAAAATCTGTAACCTACTTTCGTTCCAAAGGGGGTAAAACGATACCCTACATATTGGTCCATGTCTGTGAAGCTAACAAAAAAGAGTTCATTCTCACCTCCTTTCCTATCATAAGCCCCTTTAAACTCGTAGTTCTCTATTCCCTTACCTGTTTCGGAGTCTTCGGCAGACCACAGTGCAGACGATGATGAGGAAGAGACTCCCTAGGAAGCCACCGATAATCATTGCCAAGACCTTTATCAACTCCGACGTGTTACCTGAAAAGAAATGTGCACTGATGCAATCTGTCCCCTTCAAAGCGAAGAACTCAGTTTTGTTGACAGGGCACAAAATGTGTGTCGTAAAGAGGTACAAATATGGTAAAAGGTATTGTACTATTATTAGTAATAATGATCAGAGCCCGCGCAGCAACTTTGCAAATGGGGGGGGGGGCTCACTTCGAACGCGTTAGCGTGAGTCAACTCAAGGGGTCCGGGGACATGCTCCCCAGAAAATTTTAAAATTAAAGTCCTCTGAAATGGCTGGAAATGCATTTAAAACTAATATGGTGTGGTGAAATATATACTTTCAGCAACAAAAAGCGGTGTTTTAAAACAAGAATTTAATTACCTTTTCGTTTAACTAATTATAACTGCCAATAGGCCATTTCCGAATTACCTTTGGCCTCTTTTTCAAAGCGAGGCCTGGTGCACAACCATTCGTACGGAAACGAGTTCAATTTACATGTGAATGAAAACTAATTTTCATATGAAAAGATGAGCACCAGGGCTCGCTTTGAAAAAGAGGGCAAAGTTAATTTGGAAATGGCCTGTTAGTAACGTATCCACAAAGCTCAGCTCAACATACGATTGACCTCGAGACACTGTACTGTTGAAAAGTGGGGGGTCGATCAACTGATCGATTCAATCGATCAACTGATCGATTGAAAAGATCAGCTGGTATCAACCGATGACCAATTGAAAATCTTCTTATCTTTTAAAGGAGCTACGCCACAGTCTTTGGAAGTTTATCCTCAGTTTTTCACAAAGGTCATATGCAATCCGTTCCTTCACCACCCTCGCCATATTTCCAGTTATCCTTGTCTCTTTGGTGCTTATCTTCCCTGATAAATTGTTATTTCATTAAATTCATTATTTTATGCCTAACAATGATTCAAAATATCGTGACCGCGGTCCTTTAACGAGGTATTTATTTTTCGTTTTACAGCCGTTTGCAATCGACACTACCTCGTGAAAACAAAACCAAATTAATATTTCTAGCCAACCACAAACATATGAAAACAGCGTAACAACCTAATTAATCTAAGAATTGAAGCAAATACAAGCAGCAGGCACCAGTGCGAGAAAACGCGTTGTTAGAAAGTCGCGTTTGGTGTTTCTTTCCTCATTGGTCCAGAAAGTGGCGCGAATATTGCAAACCAATCAGAGCTCGTAGTAATGCAAAGCCAATGTAAACGCAAATTGCCTTCGACACTTTCGTACATGTGTGGGATACACTGTCCATAATGCATTGCAAACTTGGAACTCATTAGCATTAACGGGACTTACAACCCGATGGCTTAGTGTGGGATACTTGTGGTATCCCACACAAAAACGGCGAAATTACACATCAAGATCCCAAGCTAAGGCTGAGCTTATTGTATGTACAATTGCCTGCAAACGAAGATTTTACAAGCGAAATGGAAGGAGTATCAAACTGTCGCTCTATGCACTGTTTCTGTGTCCGTGCAATCCGCATCTGCACTCACCTTCAAGTACGCAGCTTTTACCAACTTTTCTGTAACCCGACTTGCACACGCACTCATAACCTGGATCTTTAGGCAGAAGCTTCTTTAAGTTGGAGCAGTAGCTGTGCTTAATGGTGCCACATGTGTGATTCTTGGTCTTGCATTCGTCAATATCTGGGCCAAAAAAGCGGTAAAAAATAATAAATTAGTTACAATAGAAGAGATAAGGCGCAGTGGTGCAAGAATTGTGTGCCTCATTGTTGACTGGGTTGGTGATCGGAAGATCTGTAGCTATGGCTACCCTCTGTAGCCTAGGTAACAAGTCGCAAAAGCATCTGAGGAGAATGAAAGCAGAAGCATGCCTTCAGACGCCCTCTGCACCATCAAAAAGGCAACACTGTTCTGTGGGCTTGATATCATCCTATTACTCCATCTGGAGAGGAGTGGAAGTATAATCAGTAGAGTAAGACTCAACAGCTTGTTTCTCAGGTTCATGAAGAAGGATATAGCACTTACCAACGCAGATGTGCTCTTTATTTTCCATATATCCTGCGTCACAGTCGCATCTGAAGCTTCCTGCAGTGTTCGTACATTCACCGTCTTCTCCGCAATCACGATTCTTGCACTCATCAATATCTAAGGAAAAACGAAACAACTATTAACGTACCGACGCAACCAATCCCTAGAGATTCGAGTGACAATGGTGTGGTGACCACGTTGTGGATAACTGATGCCACCAGGGTGGTGATGACGTTACGTGCATACTGTACATAGATGAAACCAGCTGTATTCCATGGCTAGCAAAGCTTTCATGGTAACTGTAGATTTTTCAGGCAAGGCATGGAATCTATTTCATCCTTCCTACCCCGTCTTAATAAACCGAGCTAACTTCCTA
Organism: Pachyseris speciosa; assembly: GCA_016490735.1. Lineage (NCBI taxonomy): Eukaryota > Metazoa > Cnidaria > Anthozoa > Scleractinia > Pachyseridae > Pachyseris > Pachyseris speciosa. Next base: position 240,231 of record JAEMWC010000477.1, read on the forward strand.
ACAACGGTAAAGAGAAGACGGGTGATGGTTACTGGACTATTGCAATTTAAGAAATGCAAGCTGATTTTATTACATACACTGTAGAAGTGGGACTTTAAAGTACCCTTAAATATGAGACAGTTTTCTTTGGTTGTTCTCGTCAACAGAATTCAGCAACTGACATCTTCTCTCATAGAGCGCTTTTTAAATGGGTGTCGTAAGTAGATGTCATTTGATTGGTTCTGTATTGCTACGCTAAGTGATTGGTTACTGAACTTCGCACCACTCTCTCAACCAATGAGAAGCAAAACCAAACCAATCTTGACTTTCGTGCTCGCATTTTCCCGCGCTTGACGCCGGTTACGCTGTTTTCTTCGAATTCTCATTGGCTCGTTGAATTTATTTGCGCTTGTTGTGATTGGCCAAGGTAGTTGAAATGGTTTTGGTTTATCGACGCTAAATTGAAAGCCGCTCTGTCGCGTCAGACGCGTAATTTCTGTGACGCTTTCGAGCGCGCAATGTATGAACGCGATCAAATGGATCTCACTTACCCTTGCATGTTTTTCCGTCCCCTAAAAATCCTTCCTTACACTCGCACTGGTATTTGCCGTGTTCGTTAATACACTTTCCTCCGATCTTCGCGCAGTCGTTTTCACCTTGACATTCGTTGATATCTGATGAAGTATCAAGCAATTTCAAATTTTAGAAAACAGTGTCTTTTTTTTCTTTTTAAGATGTCTATGTCTAAAATAACGGGACGGCTCAATTTCCAACCTTAATTTTCAGGACCAAAATTTTCACTACAATTAAAGGCTTTTGCTATACAGTTTAAGGTCCAAGAGAGACAAAGAAATAAGTCGAAACCATCACTATTATTTTGTTTGCCAGGCTGAGTTGAGTTTTAAAGTGAAGCTATTCTGTTATAATTTTTAATATTGTGCGCAAGTCAGCTGTATATTGACCAGCTTTCCTGTCCGTAAAAAAATCCTAAGTATAACCATTGGAATAGAAGTTATTGAGCAGTTCTTTCATACATTTGGTTGTTTTACCAGACCGTAAAAGACATCCTTAAAGTGCAATAATTTAAAGTAAAGTTGGACGGCCTGTTTAAGGTATTTCAACTTTTAACACCGAGAATAAAATTCTAAAGAGTGCCCACCACCATCATCATCATCATAAACTTAATAAACTTAATAATTAAAACTCAATTTGTGAAGTAAAAGTAGCATTTACGATATAATTATTCAGAGAATAGTTCATTTGAAGCTGTTGTCGTATGGGACTATTTAAATAATCTGCAAAATGAAGCTTCCTATATTTTTCGGTGATGAGCCTGAAGTTTCTTTACAGTAAGTGAGACTACTCGCCTATGCATTCTTTCCCTGATCCTTTGAATCCCTTTGTTGTACAAGTACAGATGTAGTCCTCTACAGTGTTTGAACATTCTGCCTCATCGTCACAATCGTTCTCCTCCATACACTCGTTGATGTCTGAAAGCGAAACGTAAAAAATAAAAAAACAGGAAAATGAAATCGGAAAGGGCATCGCAGATATAGCTAAACAGATCAGGAATATCTTGTCAGCTAATATTGTGCAACTTGATATCCTTTGGACTGATTCAAAACGTGGGAATTTTTCTTGGCAAGTTCTAATAGGGTGTATGCACGTTACATCATCACCGCCATGTTGGTGTACCATGAAAAAAAGATTTCTCGTTAGCTTCTTTTGTTATTTTCCACCAACATGGCCGCCAACCCATTGTCAATCGAATCTCTGGAGACTGATTGCATACCCTCTATAGGCCATTTTGAATTCAGTTGACTGAGCCTCCTCCTCAAAGCGAGTCTTGGTGTCACAAGGAGCCCAAGCGCTTTATAGCTTCATAGGTTAGGTTATAGGTTACTGATACTCTTACAAGAAAAAAAGAAAAGATTTACCTATGTGTCTGTGTCTTTCTATGGTCGTTTTGGAAGGAGGCTTTATTAGCGCGAAAACGGTTTCTCCGTTTCGCGATTTCAAGAGAGAATCGCTTCAGGCGCGTCGGATGCTGGAGACGACATTAACGTTTCAAGTATTGACCATTAATTCTCACCGTGAGCGAGTTTCGGGTTTCAGCTTTTAAATTTTAAAGGTAGAGAGAAGAGAGGAGAGAGTCTGAGGGTAACACTTCTCCATAATCCTCTTGGGCTTACCACATTTGCCTTGATCAATCCTTATTTTTTTCATGATGTTAGGGTGTACACACATGGAAGGGACAGCTCCAAATGTTATGCTCTTTCTTGACTTTAGTGTCTGTATCAGTCCACTGCTGCAGCTGCAGTCCCACTTGTTATTATGCAAATGACTTGGAAAAGGAAAGGATAGAGTGTTCTTCAGTTAAGTGTGAAAGTAGTTCGCGTTTGCGCCAATGGAGTGTTTTGAGGGCGGGATTCAATTGAGTGTCGAAAGTAAATTGCGTTTGTTTTGGTTTTGCTTTTCTTCGCTCTGTGATTGGTTAACAAAACGCGAGCCACTTTCGTGGGCATGGAAATATACGGTGTTCATGACCAATGTATTTTGTGGTGTTTTCTCTTGGTATATATACGGGCATCATATAGTTAACGGTATTGCAGAGGTCTGGGTTCGAATCCCGTACAAGCCTGAATCTTTTTTCTGGTTCTATTTTCACTGACTACTGCTTAAGTAGTGTTCATAACTGCGATGATCAGTCACATATTTAATCATTAATCGGCAGTTCAATTATATGATTTTCATATATTCATTCTCATATATTCACCACCCACAGGTATATTACGAACCAACAAAACGACCAGCTCCCAGATGGCTTGTTATTTCAGTCAGTAGAGCGTTTCACCGGTATCGCAGAGGTCGTGGGTTCGAATCCCGTACAAGCCTGAATTTTTTTCAGGCTCTATTTTCACTACTGCTTAAGTGGTGTTCATAACTGCGATGATCAGTCACATAATTAATCATATTAGAGGAGTTAACTGCTTTCATAATATTACTAATTACACTTACACAGTTACAGAATGGTTCAGGCCCGCCAGGACATCAACAAAATCAGGAGGCAGAATCTCAAGTGCATTATTCGACAAATCACTACACGAAGAAAATACAAAAAAAGCATTAACAGAAAACTTCTCCTCCACTGTTAAATAGGCGCTCTATGGCTACATGCACGTTTTGCGGGTCTATCCTCCCACCACGGACTTTTTTTCACTCGGACAAAGAATTTGATGACATAGAGAGACAGAGAGGCCACTACTCAGTGCAGTAGCCAGAAAAACATGAATGAGCTATTTCGGGGTCATGTGAGTTGTGTTTCGGACGTTTGGTTGAAATCCTAAGGTGTGGTCTTGCAAGCAAAAGCTATCGAGCAGTATTTTCCGGTTGTGTTGTTTATTACACTTTATACCATGCTATAGAAAATACAGCCAATCAGAATGCAGGAAGGCTGTTGCATCCTGGTTGGTATCAGTTCTATCGAACATTTCCATCGTGTAATACATTGAGTATAGGACTGTATTTTCTATGGTATGGCAAAGCTGTCTCGTAATATACCATGGATTATCACACTTGTAGCCTGCGAGCAAGCTCTCTCGGGGCCCGGGAGAGCTTGCTCGCAGGCTATCACACTTGTTATGTTATTTATTTATTTATTTTGTTTATTTATTTGCAATTTTGATAGTATTTACATGTTTTACACCAAACTTGCTGGCGAGGAGACCTCAAGAAACCATCAGGCTTATAGGAGAGGCCACCTCGAAAGACAATATAGAATATAATTTAGGTTCTGTATGAGTACGTCATGACCAGATTCAGGATTGTTTAAATAAAAATTCTAACGTCTTTTTCTTAAAGGTAAGAAAACTACTTGAAGAGATTATTGAGGCAGGGAGAGAATTCCAAATTTTAGGACCTGAAAGAGAATATTGTAAATTGCTTTATGCTTGTACGACATAAATGAGGGCGGTAACAGCCAGCCGTTCTGGTGCCATAATTATGAACTTGACTACTTATCTCGAACAAGTTAAGGAACGTCGTAGGCAACAATTAATTACTTGTGATTATCTTTGAATACACACCCTTGGCTAAGACTCGGCGTATACCAAGAAAATACAAGTGTCTCGCACAAGCGACTCGTGAGATATGACATACCAGTCATTGCACTGTGTACATTCAGCTTCACTTGCAAAGCTTCCAAGCCCTCACTATCCATAAAGTGTTTTCTTTCCACAGCGCAATTTTTGTTCGACCTTGAAATGGTACACGGCAACAACTGCTGTTGAGTACATTCTACTCAATACTACTCATTTTGGGGGATTTTCAAGTCGACGTTTTTACAAGTGTTGCGGTACTAACAATGGCTGAAAAATAGCAATTTGATTGGTTCAGCAAAGACACAAACCAGCGCGACTTTTGATCGGTTCAGTGAACAAGCTACGCATTTCCAGAACGAACAACATTGCTAACACTCAGGTAGTTTTCTCTGTTCTATAGAGTATTTTCACATGACGTCACGGCGGCCATGTTGCTGTTCCAAAACAAAGAAACGGCGGCCATGTTGGTGTCCCAAACTAAACCTCTGGGAATTGAACTCTATTTTTATGCAAATACTTTCTTTTGTTTCAGTAAACCAATATGGTCACGAGTCACGTGAATGAAAACGCTCTATATTTGGGTGTTCTCTCTAGGGCGCTAAACTCTTATATAAGCAATATACCACAAGTTTCTATGATTTATAGGCTGATAAACCACGCGGAACACTCGAAGAATTCGTCCAAAGTGGTTTATCGGCCTATTAGCCATAGAAACTTGTGGTCTGTTGCTTTTATATAATAATCCAGAAGACGCGCGAAATTTCCATGAGTTTACTGGAACAATAAACCATAGCTGATTGACCAATCAGATCGCGCGCATTGATTTAGCGATTTTATAAAAATTTATAGTGGCGGATGAAACAAATTGAACACTTGCGGAAAGCGTTTTCCAGCTAGTCAAACAATAGTAGCTCTGTCTTTCCAAACTGATATTGTATGCTTTCCTGTTTTATTCTTTACAAGTGCACTTGGCAGTAACTTGGGGATCGTAAACAATTTGGTTACTTAGCTGATAAACTTACAGCGTTTTTAGAGATTCTAATCCCTTGAGAGCGCCCTTTGGTAAACGGGATATTCCTCCTTTTGAGAGATTCCTAGAAAAAAAATTAAAACCATCTATAAAGCACTTATTGAAAACAATTATATTGTATATTTGGAATAATAGTATAAAATTTCATCTTAATTGATGTAGGATGAACGAAAGGATTTGAAGTATGCGTTCACTTTTGATAAAATTGCATGATAAAAACGTCTGGCTCTATACTGAAAAATTGCGTTCGTTTTGATCTTTTTTAGTTAACTGAACTTTTGTAAGAAGTATGTGGTTAATTTCTAAACGTGATTGCAATAAAAGAACTTACAGCTTTACTGAAACGAAAACATTTTTCTTCCAATCTTCTTTACATTCCCTTAAATTCGCGAGTCTTCAATTTTTTTTTTTTTTTTTTAGTTTGAAAATCACTGAACAACAACTGCAAAACCTGGACCCATTTTTGGAAGATCGAAGGGTTTTAAACCCGTTTTCTCTGAAACCACAAAAAACTGAAGTTGCTTAGAAAACTTCACCTCGATTTCTGTCGATCAAGAAAGCTTAAGTGAGACAATTAGCAAGATTAAGGAAGAGTTCCAACAAGTCTTAGATGTCTTATTCTGGAATACTTACAAGGTGTTAAGTTTTACGAAGTTGCTGAAACATCCTGTAGTGATATTGACTCTGACGTTACTGAGATCTCTGGAAGAAGAAAAAATCCGGGCAAACGTGAGACATCGTTTGAAAAACAGGGTTTGTTTGTTTGTTTGTTTTTTTTTTTTACACTTCCAGGAATCAAGGACTGAAAAAAAGTAGGGCAAGGGCTTTCTTACAGAAAAGTAGCGTCGTTGGAACTCGGTAACTGTTTCTCGACCTCCGCGATTGGAAGATGGACGCTCTTGTCACTTGAGGTGCATCTGTAGACTGTTCGGCGAGCTGCGTGACATCTTACACTGACCTTGGAAAAGGAAACCGAACAACACAGAAGCAGAACGAGTGTAAAACAACACCATCTCCTCATTTTCACTCTCTGACCTTCGAACGTTTGCAGACTGTCTTCATTTTATGACGTCATAAATAAGGAAAAGGCTGATTTAGCAAAGACAGCGTGACGACTGTGACGACGGCGCGCGCAGATCTAAAATTGGCCATGTTATAAACGAGTGAGGGCCTGGTAATGAGTTTTAAAATTTATCGATTGGAAAAAAATTGTTCACACTGCATGAAAGAGCATCTCAAAAATGGTCACCTTGCCAACTGTGACACTGTTCAGTTGAATTGGAGCTGAAACAAAAGCTTTTGAAAATTGTGAAAAATAGAGACTTTGTATGGTTTGGAGGGACACACTTTCCGAAATATGTTGTATGGGATTTTTTAAAGATCTAAATGTATGTCAACTAGCGACTTTTCGACCAAACATAGTCAAACTTGCTGAAAGTACTTATTTTGAGAGGTCCTTTCATATGAGAATCGATTTAGTTCAATGCCATTGATATTCAATGAAGTTTGAATTCGTTCCCAGACCCTTACTCGTTTAGAACATGGCCAATGGCAGAGCAACAAATTGAGCACCGGAAGTCGTGTTCAGTCCTTTCCGCGCGCTCCCGCGTCCTCAAATGACGTTCCCGTTCTGTTGCTAAATTAGGCTAATTTGTCTGTGTCACGAAGAATTTTATTTATAAAACGCGCTCTAAAGCTAACGAGTTCATAGTTACACGTTTTCGATATCGTTGTCTGTCTAGCTGTTGCTGTTGTTGCTGCTGCTGCTGCTGCTGCTTTCCGGTGGGGACATATGATTGAGGTCTCTGCGTTGTCGTTAGTTTTCACAGCTCATGCCCTGTGTTTCACTATTTAGTAATTAGGGATGGACCATTAGAAAAAAAACCCGAGGAGGGGTGAAAAATTTTCGGTGCATGAATTTTTTTTGAAGCCCACTTGTCTGCAGGATTTTTTCCTCTGCATAATTTTTTTTTAATTACCATCGCTTGCACGATTTTTTTAGACTAGTTTCCCTTGCAGGAATTTTTTTTTGGTGGGGAGGGGGGAGGAGGATACATACATACATACATACATACATTATATTACTTTATTTACCCTCGGATTTTAGAGTAGCTTGTGCAGCTAGTATCTCCGAGCATTTAACCATCAGGATGAGAGATAGACCACCACACCGGGAACTATGTCCTCTACTCTTTTCGAACAGTGTGTGGGTTCTTTTACGTCCCACATTATGAAGATTTGTGAGACGGGGCCTACGGTTTATCGTCCTTATGCCTCTTTTTTTTCTGTTGTTGTTGTTGTTTTTTTTCTTATTGGTCCGTCCCTTAGGGAACCCCATCAACGTCGGCAAAGGAAAGGAAAACGTCATTTCAAAATATAACTTATCGTTAGTTTAACTCTTTCTCGATTTTTCCAACTTGTGGAATGTGAGCGAACTATCCAGGTGAACTAAATTACTATGATCGGCGTTAAAGTAAAGAAAAATAAGAAAAAAAAATACTGTCATTCGCTCACGTTCTTCGTAAAACCTTGAATTTGTTCTCGGAGAGCTTGAGCAACGACGACGGCGAAGGCAACGAGAACGCCACAAAACTAAGGCTTAAGGTAATTCCTCTGAAATAAAAGTGACAATAGATTTTTGTTCAAACTTTTTCCAGTGAATATTTATCATATGAGAACTTCAATTTTGAAATAAAAAAGGGGGGTGCCCGTGCTCATATGGGAGCTGTGAGGCATTGAAAATGCCCCATTCTGGCATGATTTGATATTTATTGTAAGAACGTATTTCAAGTTATTGTAAAATCTTTGTGAACCAAAACTCATCAGAACACACATCAAACTACAGTTCATACATTATGTTGGACACAAATAAACGTTTTAAGTTTGATTTAAACAGAAAGCTGTATCCTTGATTAAAAATTTGAACCAAATTTCTTGACATGGTCACTAAACTGCAAGTAGAAAAGACCACAGTGTATCTGCTATTTTTGTTATTTATTCAATTTTCAGCAATAGAAATCAGATCAGTCTTTTCTCACACAAAGCTTATGATTAGTTGGCTACAATGACTGGAAAAAAAGGTGGGGTGCCCGTGCTCGTTGGTGAGCTATAGCCATTTTTTAACTAACAGAGCTCAATTTCAAGACAAATCCGCCATGTTTTCAGTGTACGCGTGCACGAGCGCGCGCTAAATGACGCCATAAATTATGCGCAGTAAGGATGCGCGATGCAAATGTGAGGAAATACCAATAAGCAAAAAAATACACCATTTTGTTAATGATCAGTTCCTGATGAATTGTGGGTAGATCCAGTCCTTTGTGGGGGGCAAACGGCCATTTTAGGACATAATTTGACCATTTGCCCCCACAAAGGACTGGATCTACCCACAATTGACCAGGAATTGATCATCAGCAAAATGGTGTATTGCTGTGCATGCGCATTTTGGTACTCCGCATTTCATTGCTGTCAGCAAAGCAACAACGTCAACAACATTGGTTACTTGAATAAAATGAAACTGCTGGTCTCAGATGACACAAATTTAGAAAACTTATGCAGAACCCTATGAAATGACCAAATTTTAGGCCTTGTCGAGAACATGAACGATCGGCGGCGAACTCTTCTTTCTTTTTCCCAACATCAACGCCGTTTTTATTAACAAGTTAAACAAGGTGGAAACTGATCGCGAAAGTGGTGGACTAAAAAGGCTTTGAATAAACTTTATTATTAATTATTACATTTTCAGTTTAGAATACCAATTTAAAAAGTGTTTTTTAGGTATTCAGAGGCCTCTTGTTTTTTAAAAGGTACATGAATTGATAAAACGTACTGAATTATTTTGTTCGAAGTTTTGGAAAGGATCGTCTTCGCACTTAGCGAGACAGTGTAAATTGAACCGCTGCAGTTTTTACAAAGAAACGTGGGATGGTAAGGAAACATGGCTCTACATAATTTGCATTAAAATCAAATTTTTGCAGTTCTTTGTTTTACAGCAAAATTTTTTGTCTTGGGCCTATTTCAACCGTTCAATAAAAACAAAACGCAAATGTTTATCATTTATTACAGAAATCTAATTCTAATTCAGTTTATATCGTGCCCAACTTCGAGGATCGAAAAGGAGTTTGTCTGGATTTATAGTAGGGGGGGGGGCTAGGGGCTACGGGAATACAAATGAGGATTTTCCTCCCTTCCCCGTCGACCTGACCTCCCTGTCCCAATAATCCCCACCTCCTAGTACCAGTCCCATTCATTGTCGAACATCGTCTTCCGTATACAACCTCAAAGTGTTATCAACAAAGCGCATTACTCTCAAAAATGGCCCTGCTCTATCGAGGGGAATCACGAAAGATGATTTTAAGGCATCCTGTTTTCTGGATCAAGGTCATGGAAATTGTGAGTAAAGCTTTTGCAACGCTTTTGTCGCTGTTACAAAATAACGGCCGGCCGACTCAGGTCAGCCCGCGCAGTCAAAACAATCAACAAAATGCAAGTCACAATTGTTTAGCTTACATACTCAACAGAGCTGACGATGATTATTCAGGGGCACCCAACGAGCCAAATAAAAAAAAGCTGTAGAAAGGAAAATTTTTAAGTACTTTACGGAGTTTGAAGTCTATTTTAAGTGATGTTTTCATTAGCTAGAATAAGTTTATCTGTTTGGATTCCCAAGCTGAAATTTTAATTGCCTGAAAATGTTAGGGAACAAAATCTTCCTTTGAGAAAATGCAAGCTGAAATGAATTTTCCACAAACTTTCTAGGGACCTATTTTCTTTCCGAAAATGCTAGCTGACGTTTTTGACTGCCAAAAACAGCAATTACGACCTTTCCGTAAACCTTAGGGGCTATGATTTCCCAATTGCGAATCTTTTAGGTCACGTTTTTGTACTCTTTAATCGACGCTGAAAACCCAAGGCGAGTTACTCTCCACCGAACAGATATCTACCGAAACTTGTCGTTGGGTGCCCATGATTATTAGCAACAACTTCTGCTAAATGAAATCCTATGGAGTGCTAAGTGAGCTGTTCAAATTTTAAAACAAATGCAGTCTTTGCTTGACCCCAAACTGTGAATGCGCACTTAGCGGTCTGTAATATCAGCTTGCACTAAAATTTGCAATTTACTCAGGAAATCACAGAGAGATATCGCAGGTCATTTCGCCAAAGCAATTGGTTTTGCCAGTCGTTGTTTTTCGTAAAACGTTAAACGCCGCATGCAAGAGTGAAAAAAATGATTTATTTGGAATCACCTCTTGTATTTACCTAGCTATCGATATCTGTGGCACGTGCACTGCGACTTGTAGCTGAGACCAGCTTGAACACGGACAAGTATAAAATGAACTCACTACAATCATTTCTGTCAAGATTCTTGCAATTTATTTGTTTTTCAAGTACTTACTTGACGATCTCTCGCTTTTATGAGTTTTTATCGTGATTATTGGCCCAGTAGAAACGCTGACGGAAGCACGACAAGTCCAGGCGCATCTCAACCTTTTAATGAATTAATAAATTATACCACAGTTGCATAATTAATAAAACCCAAGCCTAAACAAAGTTATAATTATTGTGGTATATTAATTTCTTCAATACAGCTCAATTTAATTTTGTTTATGTCACATTGATTGTATGGGCCTATGTATTTTCTATTTAACAATTAGATTATGAGCACAAGATTTTTATCGCATGATAGCTGATGAGGGCACAGCCCAAATCAGCTATCACACATAGAAATCGAGAGCAAATAATCTAATTGTTTTAGTATAAATCTTCTAGTCATTCAAAACTAAACAAGTAAATTATCTAAATCCTCTTCACAGACACTTCGAAAATGCAAAGAAGCGGCCACCATTATGTTGACAATTGCTACTCACTATCTATCACAGAATAGATAGCCAGTAGCATAGCAAATCAGAGAACGGCATTTGTGATAGAACGCTAGTAGATGAAAATATACTAAGGTGTGATATGACATGGTTACACAAAGATTTCTCCTGGGAAATTATATCCCTCGGGCCACACCATTTTCTAGGTATACACACTCACATGAAGGCACCTGAGATATTCTATGGTCATTTCGTAGCTAGTATTCATCTTTGACTGTAAAGCAAAATTTGCTTACTTAATTTTGAATACTATTGTTTCTTTACCTTTTTCTTTACAGAGCCTTGCTTTGATTATTTTTCCAATATGTGTCACATACAGCGACAAGGGAGGGGTGTATATGACAAACAGCAGCAACAGCTTCAACATCACCGTCAAATATCCTTTTATTTACAAAAATGACACTGTTGTGTACACCGATCAAGACGCCCCGCTTGATAGCTTTAGCTTTGATCCTGCCATTCATGTTTGCGTAAAGCTGTTTGTTGGGGTGACTGTGGTAACATGCATTGCTGCATTGGTGACGATGTTGATGTCCTGTGCAGTACATAGAAATGAGCGTATAGGAAATAAAGTAATGATTGCAGTAAGTACACAGAATTGTTTGTTACATTTGTTATTCAATTTGATGGGCATAATTGATCATTGTTATATAGCTGGCATTTTTTCCCACTACAGCGCACCCATTCATTGCCTAGTTCATGGTCACATGACATCTAACAATGATACTGTTTCTCACCAAATGCCATGAGCGGGCAACATTGCAAAAACTATGACATCATTGAACAGGAAACAGTTTACTGTTACCTGTGAAATGTGATCAGAGCGTACAGTTGAAGGTGGCCTGATGTTGTTGCTGGAATCTCTTTGCTTTGAAGAACAAGATAAAAATAGGCCGACTTGCATTTTCTTGCAGTTTGAGAGGCTGCAAGATATTAGCACTGTTATGCTCTGTTGCCTCCATACAAATCCTTCTAAATTTTACTTCATCCTTAAGGCAAGTCTAGAAGGATTTGTATGGAGTCATCAGATCATGACAGTACTAATATCTCAGAGCCAAGTCACTTTACATATGCTGATTTTTGGCAAGTTAGCATTTTCCATCTTGCTCTTTCTGAAAACCTCAACGAATCCCATAATTTCAATAATTCAAATATTTGTGACTATATACTTTAGTACTATATATTTATAACCCATAAGGGATTCTAGTTCAGCTCAGCCAATTTCTTGTTAATTGATTTTTAATATTCTCATCCCACATCCTTACCATGCCTATAGTAGAAATATATGCTCAACAGTCCTGTGATTGTTGGTTTTTGCAGTCAACTGAGGTTTTTGTGGGGACAGGTGGCCTGTAGTCCATCACCGAATCTCCACCCTACAGTACAATGGACCAATCAGCACCAGGAATTATGTTCCCTCCTCTTTGCAATCAATGTGGGGGTTCTCTTAAGTCCCCTTCATGCTTAAATGTGTAGAGGCAAAAGAGGCAAGGCCCTTGGGTGGGGCTCTTCCTAGCAGTAGGCTAATGGGGATGTGCCGCTGGATGGGGTTGCATTTTCACTACTGGATTGACTATAATGGGGTTGCATTTTCAATAGAGTTACTAGAATGGGGTCACACGTTTTCAGGATTTTGGGGGTAAATGTACCAGAGTGTTTGTACTGTATAGTATAGTGTTCTACATTTCCCCCCCCCCCCCCCCCACGTCCATGACCTGCTCAGCAATCTGTTGCTGTTACCACAGGGTACCGGGGGCAGGGAAAAGTCAGGGAAAATCAGAAATCAGATTGTTTTTTTCAAGGTCAGAGAACATTCAGGAAATTGTGCTTGATATTCAGTGAAAAGTCAGGGAATCTTGCTCTTGGCTAGAGCCAGTGGGTTTGGATTTAGGAGTTTCCTTGTTGGTTAAAAAGAAATGCTACGTAATGTTTAATACGTGAGCAGGAGTGTTTTATCAAGTTTAAAACACAAGGCGCAACCGAGTGTTTTAGGACTTGATAAAACACAAATATTATTTTCATTGCGAATTTATTGAAATGCTTAAAAAGCTTTACTGTACATCTATCCATTCTTACACTAAAATTTAGCTTGTGGGTTATTTTGGCCAAGAAAATTCTTTTGTATTTTCTTCATGAATTATTAATGAGCTTTTGAAAGTCATTTCAAAACATCCCTGCATTTAGGAATTGATTTCTCTGGCTCCATTGCTGGCTTTATTATCCAAGGAGTTGTCTTGCATGGTCAGTGAATATTGGTTGTGGATGGTGAAACATCAGGGAAATATCTCTCTCAATAAGTGGCAATCCTATACCAACTGAGATAATTACTCAGGGTGGCAGATAATTGTTATTATCATTCGATACTTTTTTCCCTTTCTTTTCATTGACCCAGAGCCTACCACATGACCTACAAATAACTGCCTACAAATAATGGTCTGCTCGTGTACAGTACCGTCCAACTGTGATTTTGCTGCAAATAATATTCTTCTCATGTGTAGTTGTGTCCATGCGTCCATGCTCTTCAAATTCAGTGAAAGATGGCAGATTGTTTCACGCTTCCCGAAAATAATTATGAAAAACAAGCTCAGTGATTGAATGTCATTGGGTTATTTAAAAAGGGCCTTTCATTAGAATATCCCCCCCCCCCCCCCCCGGCCAAGCTCTTCAAATTCAGTGAAAAATGGCAGATTGTTTCACGCTTCCTGAAAATAATTATGATAAAACTATTATTGAACTCAGTTTTCGCAAAATATCGTGATTTGCCAGTGTCTCACAGATCAATTATAATTCAACTGCTGACCACTGAGAAATCACAATATTTTGCTCAACCTCGTCCAATAATTGTTTATTAATTATCACACGATAGTTTCTGATAAAGATCAATTTAGAAAAACAATTCAAAAGGAAAATTAACAATAAAAACGTTACATGACGTTTCAACAACCTCATGTCATCATTCTCAAATGTGAAGAAATTAACATAAATGACATTAATATATACAGAAGGTGTGTATGTGTGTGAATGACAAGAATGCAAATAATGAAATAACACGAGAGTGTTCACACAAAGAGTTTCGCGGAAATAGAGTCACTTTGGGTATAGAGCTTCTGTCTTTTCTTCTTAATCAAGAACATTTCAAGAATTAAACACTCCAGCTTACTCTGGCATTTCAATTCACGCAAAACTCTTTGTGTGAACACTCTTGTGCCATTATTTCATTTGCATTCTTGTCATTCACGCACACACACACACATATTTCTGTATAATTAATGTAATTTATGTTAATTTCTTCACATTTGACAAGGGTGACATGAGGTTGTTAAAACGTCACGATATAACAATTATTTTATCGTTAAATTTCCCTTTGAAATACACCATAATTGTGTAATAATTTATAACAGATTTAATCACTTACTCATGAGTAACATTGATTTAATACCTTTGATTCTTGCCTACTTAGGAGATATTTGTAGCAGTTGTGATGGCATTTCTCCTTGTCATTAGCACTAGCCTTTGGTTATACAACCTTCTTGCATTGAGAAAGGAAGTGGAAGATGAAATTGTCAATGTTATCACAACTTTTGGACCAGAACTGTGCAACACCTGTGTGGAATTCTTGCCAAATTATGCTGTGCTGTTTGCAGCAGTGGTAAGTGTGGCTTTGCAAACCAGTGGCATTTTAAAGCATAAATCAGTTGGTACAATTTGCACATCAAAACATAATATGGAACATTTGCAAAAATACGCATGCAAGCAGTCAATTTGGCATCATAACAATTCCCAGCTCTGCACTGGGTGTAAGTCCTTCACACGGGCTTTCACTTCACAATTTTAAAACTTTCATATGAGTTCTTTACTCGCACCAAGACTCTGCTACCCCTACCCTATAGCTATACCAGAGAATGTTCAGCTGCAATTGGTGACCTGTATAGACTGGACTCCCAAAACCCACTACCTTATCCCAGACACCTAATTCCCACTTCCTATTCTTGACGGCATTCTCCATACTTTTTATTACTCTCTCTGCTCACAGCAGCACATGTCATACTTGTGGCCTCTGTATGGGGCACCTTGCCAACCCCCCTCTGCTATCCCCACAAAATTTATGCACTGAGAGAGACTAGGTTCAAAATACAGACCTCCAACCTTCTTGTTAAAAAATTCTCTGTCTGCAGTTAATAAAGGTAAGTTTGAGAGTTTTTAAAGCTTTTCTAGACATGTCAAACATTTTTTAACCTTTTCATTGACAGGGCCTTGCTTATGTGTCATTTGTGATATGGCTATGCAACACTGTTTTGGTTTTCCGCGACACTGTGAACCAATCTGATGATGTGACAGCCACCAGTTCCCTTGTCTGGGCCCAGGAGCTTTCTGATAAATCCCCTGAATCTGTACAAGAAACTACAGCTACTTAGTGGAGCAAAGTGGAGTTCTAAATTCACAATGCAACTTGTTCCCTCACTTACTGTAAGCTTGTCCTTGTATCACAGATAGCCCAAGCTCTAGATGCTTGAAAAATCATTCCAAATAAATTTTGCCTTCAAATTCGATACTTTTTTCCCATACAAACCCTTATAATTTTGCTATTATGCAAAGGTCATGTTGATGCTCAAATTATATCAACACAAATTCTTTGATTGCACTTACATGATAAGACGGCCATGTTGGTGCCAAAACAATAGAAAAATGTAGCTCAAGGTTTGCATAATAATAGAGTCAAATTCCCAAGACTTTTTTACTATTGTTCTTTCCACCAACATGGCCACCATGACGTCAGGTGCAATCAAAGAATTGTAGAGCTTGTGCTACTTGTGCCTATATTATTAATGAGTGCTTCCAGAAAATCTCCCTACCCCCACCACCCACCACTCAAAGGAAGGTAACTGCCTCCACACCCCCACCCCCAAAATAAGGTAACTGGAAATACCAAAGGGGAGGGTATCTCAAGAGCCTTAAATGAATGCATGAAGCTAAAATGGAATTTTCCTGAGGGGTAGAGGGTCCAATCTGACAAAGCCTTTCATGGGTTGGGGTAGGGATATTGTCTGGGCCAACACATCCTTAAGACATTTTTGTTCAAAAAGCCAAACATTTGTGCACAGTGTTGTAATGATTTCCCTTTTTTCAATTTTGTGATTTGCTGTGAGAGACAAAGCTTTTTGGATTTGGCTTATAGATAACAAAGCAGCTTGACTTGTAATCTTTGCATAGTTTACTCATTCTAAAGCTACACAGAAGCGTGGAAGCATTTTGTTGCTGGAATGTATAACAAATGTTTTCACCAAGAAAATGGCTAGCAGTTAGGAGAGTCTAGTGTATTATTGAAATCATAGTTAAAAGTAATATACTTGTTTTATGTTGAGAAAATTTATATGGAATTCACAAGACAAATATTTATCAAGTATTCATTGAAATTAATTTTTTTGAAACATGTTAATATTATTACCCTTGCAAATGTTTTTGACAAATTGAGATCTTAAAGCTCAATTGTATTTTTAAAATTGCGCTTGATGATATTAACTAATCAAATGCCCATAGAGTGTAAATTTTATCATGACAGTATAGTATATATTTTCTTGCTCTAGACTCCAATCAGAGTGGATCTCTGATGTTATGTATTCATCAGGCAATGAATGACATGGCTTTAAATTTCTGACATTTGCAAAAAATAGGTTTTAAGAAAAGTATCAAACAGTACCAGATTCTGGAGAAATTTTTTGTGGAGGAAATCCCCTCTCCCCCCACCCACTGGGCACCTGCCCTCATGCCCTTCCTTACCCCATATTCCCCATAAATTCCTTAACTTTCTATCAACATTTCAGAATGTAGGAGGGAGGGTATGTGCCCTTTGGCTCTAAAACGACTATCCCAATTTAGTCCCACCCCACTCTGTAACTTGTTGCAGAATTCCGTATCTTGCTTATACAACTCATTAAATTTGTTGGTTGTTAGTTGCGTGGGAATAACTGAACAGTAATTAACATTAGCTAGTCAGCATTTTTACATACCGTTTTTAGCTTTTTTTTTTTTTTTTTACAAATTTGTATGTACAGTATTTAGCTTTGACGTAATTTCAGTGACAATTTTTAAAATACTCTTATATTAAGAGTGTGATAAATAAATGACAAAATTGATTAAACCAATAAATTGATAATAATTATTATTATCATTTGATACTTTTTCTCCTTCCTTTTCATTGGCCCAGAGCCTACCACGTGAACAACAAATAACTGCCTACAAATAATGGTCTGCTCATGCGCAGTTTCGTCTAACTGTGATTTTGCTACAAATAATATTCTGCTCATACGTAGTCTTGTTGTGTCCACGCGTCCAAGCTCCCCCGGGGGGGGGAGGGGTACTCCCTATATTGGTCTATACGGGGAGGCTCCGCCCAAAAGGGGTACGTTTTTCACGCTTCAGGTATATGAAAGAGTAGGGTTTTCATGAGGGAAATCGTGAGGGTAGGGAAATCTGTCATTGGGTTATTTAAAAAGGGCCTTTCATTAAAATATCCCCCCCCCCCCCCCCCCCCCGGGCCAAGCTCTTCAAATTCAGTGAAAAATGGCAGATCGTTTCACGCTTTCCGAAAATAATTATGATAAAACTATTATTGAACTCGGTTATCGTGGTTTGCTAGTGTCTCACAAATCAATGCTCGCCACTGACAAATCACGCACCCATTCCACAAAAAGCGGGGCCAACAGGACTTAACAAATCGGCTGAAATTGACTTCATAATAAAATCTCGGCGTTTTATCCATATAATAGCGCAGCCATCAAGGAACAAATATCTAAAAAATTGGCACCAAATGTCACATATTTTCAAAATTATGACAATTTTATTAAGTCCACTTCAGTTTCATTAAAAAGCTAAAAATAAGAAGATCAACAAAATTAAACCGGCCCTTATTTGATCTGGAAAGTTAAGTTATTAACATTTATCACCTTATTTGCGTATTATATGAAACAGCGTAACGTAAATATGCATTGGTGATATGGTGAGCTATGATAGAGAAGAAAAATATATTATTTAAATGGTGAAAGTTATTCGCAAATATTTTATTATTTTAACTACTACAACTTTGATTTCCTGTTATCGTTGTTCAGGACATGAACAAAGCACAGCTGTATGCTCACCGTAAAGCTTAGGTCAAGTCATTTGGTTGTTAATACACTGGTTGAGTCCTAAGTTACCTGTTTCTTGTAATTTGCGTTTCAAATATGGTAACGGAAGTTACAAAAAAAAGTAACGGAAGTTACAAATCAAAACAAAGCAAATTATTTTAATCCGAAGGTCGTTTCTCAGCTGTAATTAAGACAGGTTAAGACTTTAAACAAAAATAGTTAACTGTTAACTTGCTTGTCGGTAAAATTATTCAGAGTACTAATGTCATACCTATACTTTCCTATAAAATACCAGTTTTTAACTAGCTTTAAGAAAATATTTTATGTTTGTATGTATATATATATATATATATAATATATATATATATATATCTGAACTGATTTTTGCTTTCTGTTCCTCGCTGTGGAACTCACAGTAACAAATACTTATGAATATAACTCTAAAAGGAAATGCAAAACAACTACCTAACTGGTTGCATTGGCAAAGAGTAACGGAAGTTACAGGCTAATGATTAGCTGATAGCCAGCCATTCAAAAGACTATTAATCATTTCGATCGTTTGGTTATTAAACTGGAAGTGCCGATTTGACCTTCCACGTGAGGATGGCTCTTCAATTACACAGAGAATACTGTCGAATTTCACCCATATTTCATCTGGAGGGGAAGGCCACTTGAAACTGACTGGTCGGGTAGTTGTCTTTTTCAAAAAAGAAACTTGGGCATCGCGTTCATCGTTGTCAACCGCCATCACTTTTCCAATGTACCACTCATTTTCATAAACGGCAGCAACCCAGTCACCACTTTGTGCTTTAATGGATTCGTCATTGACATGCGCATCTGAAAATTAAAAATCACTACTTAAGTATTTACATTTGGAATATAACTAACCAGATTAGTGCGATAACAAACTAGGTGAAGGGAATTATATTACCTTCGATGCTGACAGACTTTGTCCTGTACTTTTTCCATCCACACGGTGAATCGAACAGAAATGCTCCATCAACAAAGCAGTTAGCACAAAAACACGATGTGTTTTGCTCAGCAACGTAACCCTGCAAACCATTAACTGGTAAAACTGCATGTATCTTCATGGTACCTGGTACTGGCTGGAGATTACCAAAAGCGTCAATGGCTTCTTGAGCATAAGAGCACTCTTCCTTTGAAACAAACAGGTATTTGATGGAAGTGTTTGTCGTTTGTGCCAGAACCCAAAGAAAGAAATCATCTGCGTCTTGTATGGTGGCCTTTTGTTGCTTGACGGCTTCGTCTGCAATGCGTTTCGTTGTCCCGCCAACGCCATCACATGGCCCCTTTCCATGCCCCGCCTCGAAGTAGTGCCAGGATGCTGGAATCCCAAACTCCTTCTTGTGCTGTGAAAGCAAGTGGAAGGTGGTCTTGTTCCTGTATTGGGACGTTGGGCTGTCGGTGAAGTAGTGTATATAGCCTACATTTGGGTACACCGTCTTCAGTTCCGGAACCAGCTTTCGCAATATCGCATACACGGTGCCAGAATTGTGAGCCAGCTCGTCGGAGATAAACACTGTGCTCTGGTGGATTAAGGAGCCCTTATCAGGATCACGGTAGTAGGCGACGGCCGGATGGAGTGTCACCATGGTGTTGTTCCAGTATGCGGACTGCACTTCTTCGACAGACTGACAGGAATAATTCTCGGCAAAGTCCATTTCGACGATCATGTGGCCTTGGGGTAGGTCGGACTTCAGAGCCTTCAACTGACCATACTGAACTTTAACTCGCTCGGCGTGCGCCTTAAATTCCTCAACTTCTGATTTGAAGATCCGGGAAAACTCTGCTTTTTCGACTTCCATTTCAACAATTTTCATTTTCATCTTCCCTTCCACATCAACACGCTTCCACTGACTGTACTTGACTTTCTGCTCACACTGACTCAGTAGCTCGTCAATGCCGTCACTTGAGTCGTTGGTCTTCATAAATGCGTCAGGACTTGTGCTTAACTTTTATCCCCATTGCCTTCAAACCCCGGAGTTTCAGAGCCATGTTTTGGTGGCGCTGACATAAGCAGGTATTACGGGATGTGAAGGATGTTGTTAGAATGTAAGTAGGGCGTAGCTTGCAGAAATGGGATCGTGAGATCTTCAATTCTGGATTCTCTGCTTTGAATTTTGCATAAAGGTTGTCAAGGTAGTCATTTAAATACCGTTTCTGGAACTTAACACCTTCGTGGGTCTTATAGTCTGCCTTCCCCGGCATCATACGAGAGTTGTCATCTCTTGAGAGAAAGCCAATTACTTTTTCTGTTAGTTGTTTCCGAATGAGCGTTGTCTTTCTCTCAACAGCCTTGAAATGCAGTTTTTGCAAGGATCTCCGTGAGAGGCCAGTTTTCCTATTCAGCTCTCTCACTAGGCGGTATCTTTTCATTATTTTAGATCCAGCCAAGATCTGTGGGGCAATCTTTTTCTTGGGCTTGTCCTTAGACGTGCTTTCCGTCACCTCCTGTATAAGGGCATTTGCAAATACCAGCTTCTTTCTGATGACAGGTGGCACAAATCTTGGGCTTAGTCCTGCCTCTCGCAGTTCAGCTGTTGACTTGCTCCTAGGTGTGTTAGCACTTGGTTTGCTGGCTTGGCTTTCTGATTTCTTTTTCTTTGACGAACGCTGAATCCTCTTTTGCAATTTCCATGCTTTTGTTTGCAGTTTTTTATTCTGGCCTTGCAGCTTGGCAATCTTTCGGTGTGCCTTAGATACCGCCCTGCTAACTCGTTTACGAGTGGCACTATTTTTTTTTGGCCTCACTGAAGTTTAGCTTCACAACCAAACCAGGTGAGGCATTTCCTGCTGATTTACGTGTACTTCTGGTTTTACGCTCTTGACGCATTGAAGCTTGTTGTGCATTTTCGGTGGCAATCTGTCTCTGTTTCCGTTCATTCCGATACTTTTGGACTCGAGCTTGTGTTTCCAGTCGTCTTTCCTTCAGGGCCCCCTCATCTAACTTCGATACTGGTACATAAGCGTCTCTTTTCCTTACCCTTTCTCTTTCTTTGTATGTCTCTTCAACTTGCTTCTGTTTTTGCCTTTCACGGTAGGCCTTTTGAATTTCTGCACGACTTTTTCTGGGCATCTGTGGAGTGAGTCCAGTCGCGTCACGCAATTCCAATGAAATAGCTAATCCATACAAACAATTTAACTTACAGAAGCACTCGATATTTTTTTCGCACTTTACAGGCTTACAACATTCCTGTTAAAAACACTGGCTATGAACAACGACGATTTAATTTTCGAACCCCCAAAACGTTATCAATATGTCATACAATTTCTGTAACTTCCGTTACATTTTCTTTGTTCACAAAGATAATGCTCTAAACCAACAGAAGATGCAAATTGAAACGATTCTTTCTTTACACAACCAATTACAATTCCTTACCTTTACTTTGTGTTGTTTTCCAGAAACTCTTGGAAATTAAAACGAGAATAATGCGGCGAAAAGCTTCAGTCTCGGCAAATTTGAAAAATACGCAGTCACGGAGATATTGCGAAACAAAGGATTTGGCAATAACACCGGTCATATTTCATTTTCGCGCGAACTTTCATCAGCCGGCTCGTGTTGCAGGGGTCGCCCGAACCAAAGCACGTATACTTCAGGTAGTTACGATAATGATGGTAACGGATGTTACGGTAACGGATGTTACAACTTTAGGTGTTTTGTCCTCCCTCTCAGTTCCAAAACACAATCCAAGATGTATTACTTTGTAGATATATAGAGGATAGATACCTTTGTTCTTGCATAGAGTATTATGTACCCATTCAATAATTCTATTTGCAAAACAGTGGTAACGGAAGTTACATTCTTAACCATACGGTGCTTCTTGGTCTTACTTGATTCCAAGTTACTGGTTGCCATTGGTAAGTATGAAAGCCAGTGAATTTAAGATGCAAACGGTAATAGAAGGAGAAGTAATTGACACCGGAGAGAGCTTTTACGGGAGTTTCTCAAGCGGGTACACTGTCTACTGCATTTTGGTAACGGAAGTTACAAAAAATCTGAGGACATGAATGAAAAAAAAAAAAATGCAAACTATTAATTGCAATGCAGACCAAAATATTATTCTCAGTAACAAGTACTGGTACTTCTTAGTAATTTCGCAGCATAGCATTCTTACTGAGGAATTATTTCAATACTTTTAAGCGGTTTGTTTCGACAATGGTTGCCTTGTGGACATAGAAAAAAGAGGAACTGAGGGCGATTTGAGGTGTTATTGAGGAAAAATGGTAAAGGATACGTACATCTTTGCATTTTGAGTTACAAACCCATCATGTCTACTCTTACGGGGAGCTAAAAATTCCCAGTTTTAGCTGTTAAAACAGCCGCTACATGCGAAGGACATCAAAATTAGGTTTGGGCCCACTTTTTGTGGAATGAGTGCACGATATTCTGCTCAACTTCGTCCAATAATTGTTTATTATTGTGTAACAGAAATTACGAACAAAATTACTTGTCAGTCATGAGTTGTCATCTGTATCAAGTCGAAAATCAGCCCAAGTGTCGCATTCTCAACCGTTCAATCCGCGGTTCTTCAACTAATCTGCAGATTGTGTGGAATTTCAACTCTGAAGGAAATACCTCTTCTTATCTCTAATGTTAAAGGGGCAGTGTCACGCTATTGTACCGGCACTTTGAAAAGCTTAAAACTGCGAATGCATCAGTGGAAACCCTAAAATAATGGTCTAGTTTTGTTGCCAAAGACTGTAGTACTGCATTGACACCATAAACTTCTGAATGCCATTTAAGATGACGAGGATGGAAATGGATTGAAATTTGAAAAAACTTGCCAGTTTCTTCAAAATTTCAAGCTATGCATTGAAAAATCACCAAAAAAATTATTATGGTTAGCTCTTCCTACTAAAATTTCATTGGAATTAATCTTGCTGATTCTGTAGGAGCATTTTTTGCACGATAACAAGTAAAAGGCAGTAATTTTGGCAGAACTGAACCAAAAACAGCAAATATCCCGGTGACAGTGCTCCTTTAAAATCTCAAGGCATCTCAATGCCTTGCCACTGCCCTTTCCTTTACAATCCCTCCAGCGTCGCCGTTCTCACAGAGAAATACATAAATAACGGCTGATCTCACGTAATTCTTAAGCAATACTTCTGGTCTCTTTGCGTTCAGATTGACCCCTTCTAATTGGATTTTCCTTCGGGCGTAAATTGTGTTTAAAATCAATATTGAGATCTGTGAGCTCTTGAAAGAAGACGAAGCAAAGTGTAGCATTTCTTGTCTTCCATGGCAACACAAAGTTAAAACTCTCCAATTTTTATCTGTTTTTTCTTGCTTCCCGTGACGCAATCGTGCATCGAGTGCAGTGATACTTTTGTCGCGAGCGAAGGTCAATGATTGCCACTTTCAGTCATAACATTTTTTGATGCATTAACATTAGCTATAGTGAATGAAATTACTTTAAAATTTAATGTAAAGACCAATGCTTTAGTTGTGTCGTTTACGGATTTTTGAAGAGCAATTATGATACGTCAAAAGAACGCAACCGATTTGAAACTCACCTTTTCTCCAGTTGGAAATGTGAAAACGAGTCGTTTTCCGTCGCGAATTTAAGCCGCAGCGGCGAAGGAGTCGATGAAGGGCCTCGCAGTTTACTGACCTAGTCATTGTGCGCTACAAAGAGAAGTTAACAGTAGTCTTGGTTGTTCAAGCTTATCATGCAAAGTCATTTGATGTTTTAGGACAGATTTTTTGTGAACTCAGGAGTCTTGATGAAAATACCAGGCCTGACTTGTGTTGAGGATCTGCCAAATTGAAGAAAATTTGTCGTTTGGACTTTGGAATCTTGACCCATTCCACACGCTATATTCACAAAAATACCACAAAACCCAACGTTCTTGATATCACTGAAAGCTATTTTTAACAAACCTGGAAAAGCTAAAGGAAGGGAGACAAGGCATGATGCTTTCAAGACTCGTCATCATCATCAGTCCTTATCCTCCAGGAACCGCGCAGCAAGTTTGCAACTGAGGGGGCTCGCTTCGAACGCATTAGCGTGAGTCAACTAAAGGGATCCGGGGGGCATGCTCCCCCGGAAAAGTCCTCTGAAATGGCTGGAAATGCATTCAAAACTAACATGGTGAGATGAAACTGATATACTTTCAGCAACAAAAAGAGGTGTTTTAAAACAAGAATGACCAGTTCTCGGTAAAACGTTAAATAAAAAAGTAACTTCGATTTTTTTATTATTATTTGCTTTTTACTTTTGAAAAGCTGGGGGCGAAAGTAAGTTGCGTTTGCTTTGGTTTTGCATTGCATGTGTGATTGGACAACAGAGCGCTTTTCTACTGAATGCCGTAAAACGAAAACCAAAGCAATTCTCCAGCCAATCACAACAGACGCAAACAGCGCATGAGCCAATCAGAATTCGAAGCAATTACACGTAACCGACGCAAAGCGCTGGAAAATGCGCGCGTGCAAGTCACGATTGGTTTTGGTTTTGCTTCTCATTGTTTGAGAAAGTGGCTCGAGTCTTGCTGGCCAATCACGGAATGACGTAATAATAAACTAAAGTAAACGCAATTTACTTCCGCCACTCAAATGAAAACCGCTCTAAAACTCGTGGCACTTTTTCAACCAATGAGAAGCAAATCCAGTACCAATCACGACGTGTACGCGACACTCAATCTACAGATACATGTCTTTGAGACTAAACTTGTTCTGCTCCGAGAGGTTTTTCTCCGGGAACTCCGGTTTTCCCCTCTCCTCAAAAACCAACATTTCTCCCACACGGCCCCACAAGCTTGCAGCTTTAATTCTTAACCGTGTATAAATAAAGTTTCTTTTTTTTTTTTTGTTCACAAGTTGGATGCAGTTTTCAGACCTTCCGCCAACTGATGCCAGAGATCTCTGAACCTACTCAGTGATCCAGTGTCTGTTGTGATTGGCTGGATTAATTGCTTTGGTTTTGGTTTTACGACACTCAATTGAAAAGCGCTCTAACTGCATTCTAAAGAATGATTTTCATTTTAATCATAAACATTACAATTTCCTCGGTTGTGAATGGTTTAAAAAGCTCCTATTTTCCACTAATTCACGTGCCAAGTTGTTATCGGACAGTTTGCTATTGGACACTTTGTTATCGGACAGTTCAATGAACCAATCACATTCACAGCAGTATTTTTAATCAACCAATCACATTCAAAGTTGTAGTTTAAATCAACCAATCACAACCTTGGTATCAATCGCCATGCATTTTGATCGTAGTCAATTTCAGAGCGACATTAAACAATTTACGCTTCCTTTGTCAGTCTTTTAATGCAAAATTTCCTTCCCTTTTATAACTTGGCTCTTCCTCTTTTCTCGGAAATTGTAATTTTATGATTAATTGTTAATAAGACTTTGTGTCGTCCAATTCGGTCTGTAATCATACTCGTGATAAACAAATCGGACTCCCGCTGCGCGGTCGTCCGATTTTGTTATCACTCGTATGATTACAGAGCGAATTGGACTCCACTCAGTCCTATTACCATTACTTATTGTGACGTGTTTCTAATGAGAATGAGGCGACTCGCAGAAGAAGGATAAGACTTCCTCGATTTCCACCGTTTGAAAGAAACGAGAGGTAATGTAGGTTAAAAAACAACCTGTGCAGGGCTTCACCACACAGTGCACGATTATATAGAGAAAAAAAGACCGACTTTTGTTTAAAGAGGGTGACACTTAACAGTAGTTATGACTGACAAACCTGTGGCCCTCAAAATTCCAGATTAGTGTTGGTTTTTGAGAAGAAGGGAAAACCGTAGTACCCGGAGAAAACCCTCTCGAAGCATGGACGAGAACCACGACTGAATAAACTATAGATAGATTAAAAAAGACAGAAAAAACAGTGCTGCAATTGTTACGAAATGACTCATGCTAGCGCGAGGCTGTGTGCTCGCGCCACAAGAAGAACCACTATCCTTTGACGCCCGCGCAAATGACGACTGTAAACACAGGGCCGTTGAAACGGTTTTTCCTCTAAAGAGCGAGCGATCAAATGCGGCTAAGGTACATAGCGTCGAGAAAGTTGTCAATATTTTCTCGTCACATTTGTCTTGCAGAGTAGTGACTTTGAAAACAAGCATATGAAGGAGACTTGGCTGTTCATTTTGTTTGTGATAAGTCTTCTTTCCATTCAACCTACAGTTCAAGGTGAGTAGCTCAACTTGATCTAAAAATTGTCATTTTTTTAAGGGTAAATTTCAATGGCTTGTGTTTGAAAGGCATAAACGAGATCTTTCAACATTGCTTGAGGAAGTACGGAAACTCAAGAAATGCACTAACACAAAGAACGTATTGTTATAAGGATAGAAATATCTAAAGATTAGTTTGTTAGTTTTCGCACGAAATTGGCAAATGTCACAAACACTTATGGTCTGCATTGTAGACCACAAAAAAAATTCGCTCCTCGGCAAGAAATCCCATGTAGTACACAACAATGGAAATGGTAATGAATTCAGTATATACCGCACATATCACATAGTTTCACGGAGGTCTACAATTCTTCTCATCAGCCTGTAACTGCGAAACGCACTAAACTGAGACACGTCGCGCCCTTTTAACCTTCCTTGCTTGTTGTATACCAAAGAGTGTCTGTAAACTTGCGTCCATTTTAATTGCGACTCCGTTTGACTAAACGTGATTCCCAGGTTAGGGACCGTTCATTTTTTACGAGGTAGAGGGGGCTGGTGGGACTTTTTGGGGGGGGGAGGGCGGGGGGGAGTTCACGCAAAAAAAAAAAAACGGCTTAAAAGGGGGAGCCATCCCAAAAGAAAATGGAGGGAAGGGGGGTCACGCGAAATATTTTAGTTAATGTAGAGTTGACATGATATTTTATTATTTAAATAAAACTACATATACAGAAACAAACTAAAGGTATATAAATGTATCAAAAACTTTTGTTCTGCCTTTACATGATGGGGTTCAGTTCCACGACAACAAAAAATTCCACCAGCGCCCCCCGTCTCCTCCGGCGCTCTCCCCTCCCCAAACCTCGTAAAAAATGAACGGTCCCTTATCGAGAATTTTTCAAAACGAGTGTTTCAATTAAGAAAAAAACAATAACCGGCAAAGAATTTAAAAACCGAAGCATATATTCATTGATCCTTTGAATACTTGTTTGTTTGTTTGTTTTTATAGGATTAGCTGTGAATGATAGTCAGTCAGTAAACCAATCACGGCATGCCAATGATGACACTTGCACGCCGGGTGGAGGGAATTACCAGTGCGGTGATAACAAGTACTGCGAGATGATAGGAAACAAAGCCGTGTGTAAGTGCGACCGAGGATACAGCCCTAAAGGAAGTGTTTGCGAAGGTAACGTTTTGGCGCTTTCTACTGGGAGTACTCTGGTTTTTTCTTCATTATTCAGACTGAGGAATAAGTGAATTCGGGGAATAAGAGTTACAGAAAAGAACTAAAACAAGAAAACGCAACAATCTGAATACTTTTGCAAAGGTGACGTGACACAAGTGGGCGGAATAGTCTGGACCGAGCGTCTGAACATGGCTTTCGATGCAAAAGTCCCGGACCGAACATGGCGGGCCGCGCACGATTTTTCCCCGTGTAATCGGATGAAGACGTACTGTTGCTATTTACAAATGTTTACTTGCACTGCTTAATATAGAATACAGAACAAACTACTTATAAAGCGACTGCCTACTGGATGCTTATACGCTAGTTAAAATGCGACTAGACATACATAAAATAAAATTTAATTACACTCACAACCAATACATACAATGTAATTACTAACTATGCGAACTTAAAGAAAACAGAATTGTAAACATGGAGAAATTTAAATAACACAAAGGAAACAACATTGTCAGATTAAGAAATGCGACCACTATTTTGATGAAAGCAGGGCGATTATTCGTCATGATTGCAATATATTTTTCTATTTCCATTTTTATCTTGCTCTGTACATATATTGTATTACAACTGGCCAACGGTTTTTATGCGCTTCAAAAACTGCTAGTCACATTCCCCATCGTATTTGCGGCCGAAATAAAAACTCAGTTGTCTACGTGCATTAATTCTCTCGTTTGTTTTAGACATAGACGAATGTAAGCAAAGGGAAATTCGACAAAAATGCAAGAATAAGGGCGCCACGTGTCACAATAGCCCAGGATCTTACAAGTGCCGATGTAAAACAGGGTTTCAGATGGGCGAGCATCACTGCGAAGGTAAGGCATCCTTGAGCATCGAAAGTAGCCTTCCTCAGATTGGGCTTTGACTTGTCTTCATGTCAACTTTGTATTTCATGTCAATGTTGGAGCAGTTTTCAATTGAGTGTCGTAAAACCAAAACTCCAGCCAATCACAACAGACTGAAACAGCGCAACGAGCCAATCAGAATTCGAAGCAATTCCAACTAGCCGGCGCAAAGCGCGGGAAAATGCGAGCGTGCAAATTGGGATTGGTTTTGGTTTTGCTTCCCTTTGGTTGAGAAAGTGGCGCGAGTTTTGCTGGCCAATCACAGAAGGTGAAGCAATGCAGAACCAGACTTGGCAAACGCAATTTGCTTTCGATGTTCAATTGAAAACCGCTCAAATTCCTCTATGAATAAGCCCCGTATTAGACAGACTCTTCAGTAGAAAGGTAAGTGTTGGCAAGTCTCTTGTCGACAATTTAACGTATGACCTTTCGGAGGAGGACCACAAGAATTGTTTGCTTTGTAAAATTTCACACCTTCCGGGAGCTGGGGAGATGGGGAGGAATAGCTGGTAGACTGGTTCCCCGGGGAGGGGGTGGGGGTACTCCCTATAATGGCCTATACGGGGAAGCTCCGCCGGAAAGGGGTACCTTTTTAACGCTACAGGTGTATGAAAGGGTAGGGATTTCACGAGTCGAAGTATATGAAAGGGTGGGGAAATCTGTCATTCAGGTATTTAAAAGAGCGTCATTAGAATATTTCGAGCACACATACCTTATGACTGTACTGTTCCAATGAAAGGTATACGAAAGGGGTACCATTTGTCAATGGAAGGTATACGAAAGGGGTACCTTTTCTGTCAGAAATGGTATATAAAAGGGTAAGGGGTCGGACCTCGGGGAGGAGCCTCCCCGGATTAATTTCTTTTAGTACCCCACCTCTCCCTGGACTGGTTCATCTCGAAATTACACTTGCTACCAGGAGCCCATGAATAGGAGCTTCACTCTCCCATACAAGCCCTTTGAGTCAACCTTTGCGCGTATCTTTTCTATTTTTAGAACGCTGCGGGTTTCTAAATTCGCACGCACTGTCTAGAATGCCCAAGAGAAGGATCGGGACAACGCGCTCCCCACCTTTGGCCACAATTTTTTTACGGATGCTTGTGTGCGGAATGTATTGGAAACAGATTTTCCCAGTAAATTGGAGCCTCCTGCAGAAAAAGCCGTTCTAAAAATAGAAATATACGCGCAAACGTTGACTCAAGGAAACAGTGCATATGGAGGCTCCTATTCATGGGCTCCTGTTGCTACTAGTTAATTGTCCCGATTAATTAATGATGACTTCATCTGAATATACTTTGCTTGAACCATTTTAGATGTTGACGAATGTGATAGCCTTATATGCGACGAGAGAGCCATTTGCCAAAACACGAGGGGCTCCTACAGCTGCACATGCGCAGTTGGTTTCGCTGGCGACGGCCAAGTGTGCGTGGTAGACAAAGTGTACAAACAGAAAGAGAAAATCAAGCAGATCGTAATGATCGGGGGCGCATCCGGAGGGGGTGCTCTGTTTATCGTTGCTTTGATTTCGTGCTGTTGCTGTACGAGAAAGAGGAAGAAGAAGGAGAAAGCGGACGAACAAAAAATTTCAAAAATGGAATCGACTATTTCTCAATACGGAGAAGAGTGGGAGAGTTCGGACAGCTCTGAAGACGGCGATGTAGAATAAATACGACGTCATTTTCAATTTTGGTTGATACGTTCAGTTTCTTTTTACGATGGAATCCATTAAACTGTCTACGCACAACAAATTTGTCTGGAATCATTGACCAATTTCAGTTTTCAAGTTTCTAGTTTGCGGTATATTTATAGTAAAAGAGATCTTTTGAGTTTCTATCAAGATAACACACTGGCAAAGAAAGCTTCATACCGCAATCAAAGACAACTAGTTTGTCCGATCTAGATGCTTGGAGCTTACGAGTAAATCAACGGTTTATTTGTGGAGGTGAGTGTGAATTCTGCTACGATCTGTGTCCAAACAGGCCAATTACGTTGTAAATAGCTGGAATTTTCTAGGTGTTTGTATTTCCTGGAGTAGACACAATTCAAGTTTTGTCGGCATGCTGAAAAACACAAGTGGCAAAATTATACAAAATTGTTTCGATCTTTTAGCGCATGAATTGCAAAGAAGGAGGTTTTCAAAAAAGATTCATATCAACAGTTATGATTCATTGAAACCCGATCGAAAAATGCTAAAAGAAACTCGCAAATAAACAACGTTTCCCGAATGAATATCGACTCATTCCTGATCGAGTAGCACACTATGATCAAATGAACCAGCACTGCACATCAAAATAATTAGCCTGCGATACGGACCTTATGCCGGTCGCACACTGTCAGTATACTGAAAGCGGTACAAGAATAATATGAGGACGTGAACTGTGTCGTTTACGGATCAGTACCTGCCAGGGTATGCCAAGACGCGTTACCGTCTGCACTTAATTGTATCAGGATTCAGGACACGCACGTATGCGGAACAACCGTACACAAATTGTATACGGGCCGGTACAAATCCGTATAAATTAGACACATATACGAACGCGCGTAAGTATATTCTCCCTGTGCGTTATGTGTACGGATTCAATATAAGCCCTTATATACTTGTCATTTCTTGCAGTGCAGATATGTGAACTTCCTCCCTTTTCTTATTTGAGAAACCAAATTAATATTCTAAACAAAATCTGTGTCGGCAAATTGAGTCCGGCGATGAGCGGAAGATAAACAGCTTTTTAAATATTCAAATTGCTTTGTTTTGACGGAAACAAATACAAGAGGTCCTTGAGAAACACAACCTCCTTTTGAAGTCAGGAATTCATCCGTAACTAACACCGGGAAAAAAAAAGACACGCCCACTCATATTTGTGTGCCATCAAGTCCGGTCAGAACTCTGACAATAAAAAAATACACCTGCAAAACGTCCTCCGGCAAATAGCACCGATCAACGTCCATTGAACGTGTTTCTTACAAGGTAGGCTCCAATCTTCTCTAGACTTTAGATTTATTTGGTTCAAATGCTGGCAAGAAGGGCAGCATCTCTTTTATGATCTTTTATGTGTCACACATATAGACAGACACACGGGGTTGTTTTAAAGGGTTGGTTCTCGTGCAAACACGACAGATCAGAGTCACGGAACTTTTGTCGGTTTTAATATCATTCAATCAAAATTACTTAATATGTCACTTACAGCTGTACTGATTCCATTTTCAGTAAGATCGTTGTTAATTACAGAAAGAGGCATATTGGTAGACGTGGCGGTATCAACTCTGATTTATTTCAATCGGTAGGTACTTGGACAATTAAATTACAAAAATTACTTCGGTTAACGTGCAAAAAGAGCAAACCAAAACAGAGAGTGAGAAATTCACATTGTTGACGAATACACAGCTATAGGCTGTTGTTCATAATACCGAATCGACACCGTGCTGTGAAAACTATACAGAACATACTCGCGGTAAACCACCACCGAAACATAGCGTCTTTTTGAAAACAAAAAAGCCGCACATGGTAATTTTTCCCGTGTGGGATGATGGGTATAGGTAAATCCGCACGTACCGAGGGCTCGAAACAAAACTGAACGCATCAAAACTACTACAATAAAATGATTAACGTCAAGTTCCCATCACTGTGAAATCTAGAAATGCCGGACTTAACCTTCAATCCCTCCGCTTGATTGTCGCCCATGGTGCACTGCGAGGAACAGCTCTCTCCCTTAGTTTTCTCTATTCTCCTTGCCCTCCCCTCCCCACTCCCGTACCCTCATTGTCTCGGCTGCCTTTCACCTTCCCTCTCCGCATCGCCTCTTCTTTTCGCAGCCCCCCATTCTGCTATTTTGCATAACTCACTTTGGAAAAGACTGGGACTGAGTGGCTGCGCAAGTGATTGTGGGATTGTCTGGGGGGGACGCGCGTATTTATATTTCGAAGAAACGCTCGCGTCCTCCAAAACAATCCCAGAATCCCTCACGCGGCAATCTCAATTCCAGTCTTTTCCAAATTGAACGATTGCCGAGATCTGCTTTAACTGCAGTCATTAACTGTGCAAAAATGCATCTGTATTAGGAGGCACCGTCCTTAACCATGTGCTTCACATCTTTCTCAAGGTCATAGACTTGGCTCTTCGCTACCCACAGTCCTTAGTGTTCATCCTGTACCATCAGGCATATGACATTCAAGGCCCCAGTAACAGAGGTGCCGGCCGAGAGGGACGATGGGATCAAATTCACCTGCAGAATCTGAACATCCTTCTCGGCAACAGTCCTGCCGGAAAATTGCCCCAGAATCTGGTGTTTGTTAAAGTGGATTGGGTCACAGTAGGTAATCAAGTGCAAGTTCGTGGGATGCAGATCGCTGGAATAAACCGTGGGGACTAAGAAGGCTTTGAATCACTTAATCCCGAATTCACGTTTTACGTCATTATCATCATCATCATCATCATCACATTATTTAACGTCATTAAAGGTTTTGTTTTTACCAAGAACCTTTCCCTTGTGGCAGTTCTTGTTTTTAAAGCCATGAAACAAAATATTCTCAAGCAAGTAAATGACCCACTCTTAAAGTGCCTATGAAATGAAAAATAATTGCTGCTTATTTGAAAGGCTTTTCAAAATACAGAAGAATGGCGTTTTCCTTTTTGGAATATCTTATTCTTTTGGAATATCTATCTTCGTTCTAGAGATATTAACGTTTTTGTATTATGCAAATTAGGAAAGTGATGACGTCATAAACTGTGCAACTAAAATGTTAAAATACTGAGTCTAGAATATCTGTAGAAATATCGGAGCGGTGATCTTCAAACTTGGCACCAGAAATGTAGATCACAAAAGAAACAAAATGACACCTGTGGTGCCGTTGTCATGGAAACTCTCTTGGCCCCAGTCTCTATCTGTCAAAAACCAAATATCCCCAGTTGCAACCCTTTTAAGTGGGACAGAGGGTCCTGCTCGAAACAGACATGGTTCTAATATTGTCTAAACTCTCCTTATTAGATTGCTGGGGGTGGATGATACTTGGTTAAGACAAAAACTGGGAATCTCATTTCTAACAAGACGCTCTATGAGCGTTTACTCGGGATACGTTTGTGATGCAGAAGCCGGACGCACGCTTTCTGATTCTCGAAAACTATCCGGCTACGGGTTTGCTTTTGGGTTTGCACAAAGCCTTTTTGTTCACGTACGAGAAAAGCGCGTTAAGGTGAGAGTTGCTACCATATTCGTTGTCAGCTGTCGTTGTTTACCTCCGAATTAAGTGGCAACATCTGTAGTCTACTCTGGCTCTCTCGAAGCATTTTTTCTCCCAGCTAAGCTTGAAAACATTCGCACAGACACTTCTCTTAACATATTGTTCAGAACTTGAAAACACAAGGCGAATCTTTTCCGCGTATGTGACATGTTTCTCAGAAGCAATCCAGATGTCACGCATTGTAAAAAGGTCGAAATTCAAACTGCTCTATTTTCAAAACAAAGTGTGTTACTTGGCTGAAAACAGGCCAGCAGATATATCCTTAAAATATCATTTACCTGATGAAGATAAAAAATCTAAATGTTTAATTTTAGTGTTTCCTGACATCACGTGAAAACCAAGAATTCGCAAACTTATCTCTAAATATAGAACCGTCACAGCCATCGAGATATGATATCACCCGGATCAAATTACATCAAAACAACTTTGCGATTTCCTAAATATAGAACTGTCACAACATGCTAATTCGAGTCGATACTCATAACACGTGCGAGGCTTCCAACCTTTTCTTAAACTCGGCAAACCTTTTCACGTGGACAAACTGTACTGAATTAAAATCTAGCTTCGAAAACTTGACAAAGATATGTGCAGGAAAATTTGTTCAGAGGGTCGAAGTGAATTGTTTAACCTTGAGTGTTTTTCTTACCGTCACGTATTAAGTGGAAAGTATCACATTACAAAAACAAGTTTAAGCAAATTTGCGATTTCTCTAAATATAGAACTGTCACAGCGTTCGGATTCGAGTTGTGATATCTTTGAGATCGATAAGCTGATAACCACTGCATGTGCGAGGCTTCCAACCTTTTCTTAAACTCGGCTAACCTTTTCACGGGAACAGACTGTACTGTATTAAAATATCTAGCTTCACAACTCAAACACGATAAATTTACATAACGTCAAAACAACTGTCGCGTGATGTTAGCCTTTCGACCTTTGGACTATTTGGTTTGCTTTAACCAATGAACACAGGCACGTGCCTGCTATTGTTCATTGGCCAATCAAAACACCGGAACGTAATTGTATTGTGCATTTTGCTGCACAGGAAAAAAAAGAAAAAAAAAGACTGAAATCTATCACATTTTATAACTCGTGATACTTACAGTATCCCGAGTAATTAAGACAGGACCAGCGGCAAAACTGTTGTCATGGCGACAGCACCACAGGTGTCATTTTGTTTCTTTTGTGGTGTACATTTCTGGTGCCAAGTTTGAAGAACACTGTTCCAATATTTGTAGAGATATTATTGATTCAGTATTTTACCATTTTAGTTGCACAGTTTATGACGTCATCACTTTCCTAATTTGCATAATACAAAAACGTTAATATCTCTAGATCAAAAAAAGATATTCCAAAATGGAAAACGCCATTCTTCTGTATTTTGAAAAGCCTTTCAAATGAAAAGCAATTATTTTTCATTTCATAGGCACTTTAAGTTGTAAGAACATTGCTTGCATTCCCCTGCAAGAGCCTCCACTTGATGCTACATGCAGATCCAGTTCATACTAAGGAATGCCCCTCACGACAATGGTGTTGATCCAATAAGCTTTTTGACCATAAATTTACACTCCAAAACAACAACAACAAGTAAAAAAATGCATATGGTCACTACAAGCAAAGGAAAAACTCAGTATTTTTATTCCATAAAAACAAACTCCCTTTACACTAAACATGGCTATGATGGAACGCCCAGTATGAAACAAAATTAACACATAAAACATTGGTAACAGTTTTATTACATAAGCACAGTGTATTATTCTAGCTTATACATGTATGGGGAACCCATTGGAGAACTACTTAAACTGCTATGGGAAGTTCGGAATATTTCCATTGATAAAAACACCACTGGCAATAATGATGCATAAAACATGCATTCACTGTGGGATTAGTTCCTCGTTACTCTCCCTGAAAATACTATTAAAGAGTAAATGTTTTAACTGCCAATCAAGATGTGTACAAGTTCTATAAGCCCCTTTCCATACAACACAAAGCATCCCTATCAATCTCCCGCCATTACTGGCCCAACATTTCCCAACCACTGGTCCACTGATTCCACTACTGGGGCATCATTGGTTCATCAATGGTCCAATACTGGTCCAATGGTTCACTATTGGTTGACTACTCATGCACTACTGGGCAACAAAGCACCACTGGTTCACCATTGGCCAGTGCTGCAGAACAATTGGCCTACTACTGGAGCAGCATCAGTCCTCCACTGGTCAACCCTCTGTCCACAGTGGGTAGGTAATTTAAAGAAGTTTGCCAAACAGGATTGGATATTGCACACACTGGAAGAAAGTTGTTTTAAAAAAGGAAGCCACAAGCCATAAGTTCCAGAGGTTTCAACATGATCACCCTCCCAGTCCCACCTGAAGATCACTGTTACAAGTTCTCCTTAATAATTGTTGCATATATTGCAGAGCTCAAATTGGGGGAATGTGACTTTCAATCACTGTTCCTCTCTGAGATCATATGAGCATCCAACCTTGCTGACTGAGGGATCCCTGAGGGACTGAGGGAACTACAATAAGCACCTTATTTTTCACAGTCTGGACTTCTAACATTAATTTTATGGGCTTCTAGGAATTTTTTAATCTGACAAAATCCTGACCATGACTTCCATCTACTTGTATTTCTTACAAAATGGTGAAGAGAATTTAAGAAGTCACCACTAGACAAGACAAACAATAAGTGATTTTAGGACAAAATTAATTTACACATCACAGGCAAGATTAACAAATTTATAATGACACACTTACAGAAAATGGCCAAAAGATCCTAAAGCATTGTTCCAGCTACAGGGCTTGTAGCATTACATTAATTTTGTCATTAGCTAAAGTTGTGCACAAATAAAGCATTTATTTAGATTTTTGGCCTTGAAGACAAAGACAATAATGTCTCGTAGCCAAAGTAAATCTGTTAGTAAAGCTTGTGCTGCCCTTATAGTAAAAAGTTAAGTTCTTTGCAAATGTTTTTGTCCTAGCGTCAGGGCTGTCATTAAGTCTGGATTCATACACTGCACTAAGCCACACCTGCAACAAACTTATTATGTGGTAAAACGAAAAACCTTTAACAGCCAAGATCCTTTTATATCAAGGCTTCATACGTTCATTCACCCAAAAGAAGTGTAGTTCCTTAATGACAGTCCTAAGTCCTTGAGTAAGAAGAGTTTTAATGTAAGAACTAAGCATCTGCTTTCAAAGTAAAAAAAACACTATTTCACATTTCACAGAATTAAGTTCTTCATAGTGATTTGATTATTATAGTAAAGGCTACATACATGTACAATACTGTTTGTTGACCTTGCTTGTGTGATCTTGCCCATTATTCTAGTCGCACATTGCTGGTTTACACCAGAGTATTTGAATGAGAGTAGATTGGAAAGAGAAATTTATTTACAACAGCCACTCTGGTGAGACTCATTTGTCTCAATCAGGTCAACTCCTCTTTGCTGTCGGCCGACGGCAGGGCCGGCAGCTGTGTTGTCACTCTTGGGCAGTTTCTTTGCTGTATGGTGGAAATGTAAGTTGGGTTAGTTAGTCTGAAGTACACTAACAACAATAATAACAAAAAAGTTCTTAAAATGCATTATACATCCATTGGAAGTCTCAAGTCAATTGTTAACATGAAACCTTAATTAAAAACCTCATCTGAGAATGCTCTTTTGAAAAGAAACATTTTTAGTGTTGTTTTAAAACAGTCAAAAGTGGAACTCTGTTTAATGATATTTGGCAATTGGCATATTAATCCTCCCCACTAACATCACTAATAGAGCGGTTTTCAATTGAGTGTTGAAAGTAAATTGTGTTTGCTTTGGTTTAGCATTGGTTCACTCTGTGATTGGCAAGCAAAACTCACTTTTAACCAATAAGAAGCAAAACCAAAACCAATTTTGCAACTTGCACATGCACATTTTCCTGAGCTTTGCGCTGGTTATGTGTAATCACTTTGAATTCTGATTGGTTCATTGCACTGTTTTGGTCTGTTGTGATTGGATGGTGTAATTGCTTTGTTTTTGGTTTTACGACACTCAATTTAAAACTACTTTGGTAACTGAAATTTACAGTTAAGGGAAGAAGGCATCTTACTAACTCACCTATTGCTAAGAATATATCGTTCACGTTCATGGCAGTTTTTGCTGATGTCTCCATAAACAGAAGAGCGTTGTCTTCTGCATAAGATTGAGCATCCTAAGTTCAAAAATAATGTAAAACATAGAGTTAAAAAACGGATTGGGAAAATCAACCCTTCCTACACAAAAA
Source organism: Pachyseris speciosa (assembly GCA_016490735.1). Lineage (NCBI taxonomy): Eukaryota > Metazoa > Cnidaria > Anthozoa > Scleractinia > Pachyseridae > Pachyseris > Pachyseris speciosa. Next base: position 278,064 of record JAEMWC010000477.1, read on the forward strand.
TAAATAGATCTATAGACATATAGTTTATTTGCAAGAAACACAACGCTGCCAAAAGTTCTGAATTATACATTTACAATTTTTTATTATACAATGTAAATAAAAGCCTGATTAAAAATAATTAGTATGGTTCTAAGGTTGGCGTCTATCTGATGAATAAGCATTCAGCTTTCTGTTGTAATGTTTTGTGCCTTGAACTAAAAGTCAACAGATTTCCTTACACAAGTGCCTTTTACCTTGCAGAATCTCGATAGCATTTCAAAAACACATGATAACACAACAAAGGCAAGGTACCTTTGTATGAACTTTGGCAAGTGCATTTTTAGGTTATAAGAAGTTGCAATTTTCTGGTATTTAGCCCACACATCTAGCAGCATTACTAGCTCCATCCCCTCCCTCCTGATGGGAAACTGGTTCAATATCAAAGAATACTGGGCATTAAGCAATTAAGTGCTCTCCCTCCCTTATTGCATGGGATGCCAGTTCATCAGAAAACCCTCCACAAGGTAATGAGAGAGAAGACTCCTTTATTAACACTCTTGAATTATAGTTATTTAAGTAATTGAATCCACCTCAGCATCTCAATCATGAAGTGAATATTACTTCACACTCGATCAGGGATCGAAATTAACTTTTTCATTCGGGAGCCAGCTGGTGACTAACGGAAAAATTTTGGTCGCCAGATCATAAATTTTGGTTGCCAACTTATTTTATATATAACTTACACAAGAACACGATTTTATACGTTACTTTGCATGCAAGAAAAGTCACAATTGAAGAGCGAAAACAATTAGAAACAACACAAGTAACACTTAGTTATAAAGCTACCGTTGTTCTCAGGTGACATGTCTCTGGTCCGAAGGTGATGGTTGTCTCCACAGTCATTTTAAAGTGCACCTAACACCAAAAATTTTTCGCTAAAATAAATCTTTGCACCTGTTTGAAACGCATTGCGCCTTTTTTAGCAAATCTCACTAGTTATTTTGACTTTTCTAGGGTGTTAAAGTTGCAAAATCTGGCCATCGTCTGCCCCACGACCGAGTCAGAAGGAGCTTGGGTTTATTCTCGATTTGACGTCACAAACTGATTTACATCGCATTAAGTCTTTGTAAATACGCATGCAAAGCAGTTTGTGACGTCAAATCGAGAATAGACCCAAGCCCCTTCTGACTCGGTCGTGGGGCCAGATTTTGCAACTTTAACACCCTAGAAAAGTCAAAATAACTAGTCAAGATTTGCTTAAAAATGCGCAATGCATTTCAAACAGGTGCAAAGATTTATTTTAGCAAAAAAAATTTTTTGGTGTTAGGTGCACTTTAAATGAAGTGAAGCATAAAACGTTTAAGTCTGTGGTTTCATTGTGAGACAAACACGGGTCCTTGAGTATTTTCCCTTTGCTACTTCTTCGAAATGCTGTTCTTTATTTTCGACTTGCTTTCCTCAACGCCTTTCACTGCCAATAAACAATGCCATGCTTGGCCCAGGTCCCTACACAACCACATTGCTCTTACCAGTCTCCAACCGGGAGGAAACAAAATGGGCTTGGTGCAGTTTTTAGGTCTTCGTTTCATTTTACACAGAACGTTTTAAGAAAATAAAACCTAAAATAATGCAGGAGTTAGGAAGCACCTCTCGAATTGAATCGCTATCTCCTTACCTTAAAGTATAAAGAAACATTGTTAAGAACTATTCACTCAGGTACTTTTTCAAGTAGTGATAGTTACATCCATTTATTAACCGCCCTGTTTCAGTCAGTTCTGCAGGGGTCTGCCTTCCAACTGGCAGGTGACAAGTTCTTTAAACTACCCTATGACCGTTAAGGGTACCGTTTTCTTGGTGAAGGTCCCATATAAATTTCAAACTCATTACTGTAAATTTTATATGACAATAAATCTTCTAGCCTTTAAAACATATTTGCATACTATGTAACTAAAATATTACCATGTACAGTACACATTATTCTACTTTTTGGGCATCTCTTAAAAAACATGCAGCAATTTTCCAACAATACAATGCACGTAGAGCATTTTCAATTGAATGCTGTAACATCAAAGAAAGCATCATGTTAATTAATGATGCTCACTGCTTATCTTCGCATGTAGCCACTGCTTTGGCCTTTACTGCATCAATTCTAGTTCCGCCGTCTGTAAGACCTTTGTCGCCACTCGGCATCAAAGCAACTGGAAATAACACTGATTCTGAAATTTCTGTAAGCTCAGCAGTTTGTTTAAATGCTTCATGATTCGCGTAATACTTGGCATGAAAATAAAGTTCACTTGCAACAAGAAGACGTAGAGAATTACTTCGTGATTCATCTCCACATAGGCTCAGCGATGTAGAATTGTATAAACAATTACCATTTCCTGTTGCTTGCAGTGCAACGCGATGTACAGTCTCATTTGCATCATCAATGTCTGGAATTAAGCTAGTTCATAGGATATCCTTCGGCAGTTTGGTGAAATCCACTTTCCCTACATCAACAACTGATGAAGGATTCAAAGTTTGGATTAACCTTTTGGCTGAATCTTCATTCCTTGCACGTAAAAACTCACGTAATTCCTTCAAATGATTTGTATCTGCCGCCATTTTCGAAGCAAATGAAAAGCACATGGTGTTGAAGTGCACCTGTGATCCCAGTTTTGGAAGAAGCCGCTGAAACAATATGGCGCGCCGTGAATGCAATATCGACGTGTCAAAATACATTCAATTTTTTCGATTATCTTGTAATATTCAGACATTATTTTACTGGGGATGGAAAGGTGAGCTGTATCCTAGCTACCATATCTGATTGATTTCCTAACATAAAGATTTAAAAACAAAAGTTGTGTCGTGGTTTTCTTTAGTTATCAGACAAAATGCGAGTTGCCAGCTGGCGACCAGTTCTGAAAATTTAGTCGCCAGTGCTCAATTTTTGGTTGCATTGGCGACAAGTCAGTCACAATTTCGAGACCTGTGGATGCTAGTCCAACACAGGATACCCAGCATGAAGCAACTAGGAAAATTAGTACTCCCCCTGGATGGCATGCAAACTTGACAATGTGCATTACAGGTTACCCAGTATAAAGGTTTGAATAGAAGTATTACTGTACTCCCTCCCCTGGATAAGATACTTTTGTCATTCATCACAGGGTACCTCACTTAGGGTCCTATTAGGTTTACATTATGCTTCAACGGTGTCTATTAGAACAACTGGGTGAAGGGAGACAACAAGGAGTAATAAAGTTCTTTTCTAAGGAAGCTACACAACAACAGTAGAGAACCCACCACAAATACTACACTAGCCTCCTTCACAGCCATTGTTTGTATTAGTCCTATTCTCCTCCCCACCAACATCTGCTGAACCAAGTCGGACATTCCATTCCCATTGTGTATGAATATCCAATCAGGAGGGAGAATGGGAGAATAGACTGACACAAACAACGACCGCGAAGGAGGATATGGGAACTTAGCCACCTAAATATGTGATTCATCAGTTCCTGGAATGGAATGTATGGCTCGGTTCAGCAGACGTTGGTGGGGAGGGAGCATACAGTACCGGTTAAAAGTAAGTTGAGAGTCTCTTTCGAGTCTCGATTCTCGACTCGATCCTTGATGCTCGATTCCTGCAAGTTTCGGAAATCGAGGATCGAGGCTCAGCCAACGAGAATCGAGTCGAGGATCGCGTCTCGCAAGATCAGAGATAATGAGCTTGTCGCTTGGCTGATCACTCGATAGACCTCTCGAGCAAATTGGGGATGACATCTTGAAAAGCAACTTCAGCTACTCGAAGGAACGCAAATGATGCAAGAGTAGTCGTTCAGTACGCGATATGTTTCTAAATGTGATTCAACCTCTTTGACAGATGGGCAGATTCACAGAAATCAACGCTTGAGAAAGAACAGAATGGCCAAGGACTGACCACACCACTACAATATCTCCCATTAAGTAACAGATGTTTGATGAATAAAACTTGGCCGACTGAGCGTTGCATGTTTTTGTCACAGACACGCATAATTTTAAGATGAAATTCGATATGCGTACGTGTCAATGCATGTGTTCACTAATGGTGCTTGTTCGTAACTTTATTTCATTGAAACAGGATTTTCTTCGACTGTTCTTAGGAATAAATTTTACAATGTAACTCCTCCAAACTTGAAACACAAATGTGTGTAATTCGCTATGGTACAGTACCGGGCAGATGTAAGTTGACAGTCACTCGATGCTCGAACTTCGCGACTTGAACCTCGAGCCTTGATACTCGAAAGCTTCGAGGACCGAGGCTCGAGTCGAGTGAATCGAGTATCGAGTCGAGCGCTTCGAGTTTCGAGACAAGAAAACAAAAAACTTTTCGCGCGATTAGTTTTTCACATGTCTTAACAGAGGAGAGTTTACTGTAGGTCTGTTATACAGTAAGCAACTCTTATAAATAACAAAAAATCTTATTGCACTACGAACCGCGACGATCTTGATATACGTCTATGTTTACAATTTTAGGGCAACATGAAATGCATTTGTAAAATGATACATCATAACACGAGCACATTTTTCACGCAAAATTATACCATGGCTTCGATTCCCTGCGGCATAAATCGGACCTTGTCTCTTTCTTCGATGCCCAAATATACGTCATTTCAAAAGTGGGGCACGAAAACAAGGAATACATTCCTCGATTCCTAGACTTTCGAAAAAGTCCTTCGACCTGTTTAATAAGGCGCGGGACGAAGGACTGATTGGCGCCAAATGGGTCGCTGGGCTTAGACCAATCAGAGTAGATCTTTGGACCCTCGGGGATAACGTTGTCAATCAAACGGGACTTGCGGTTGAAATTCCAACGTGCGGTTGATTGCGAAAGCGATAACTGATGCTCTTCTTCCAAATGCAACTATGTCGCTCGCCTAGCGGCTTTGCAGTGTAGAAACCTTGCTCCTCTCGGCTTTTCTGCTGTGAGATTCGAGAGGTCGACTTGTGGCAAGTCTAATTGATTCCCGGCGGCTGTCAAACTGGTATGCTCGAAGAAAGAGTTAATCGTTCTTCAAGAGAACGGTCGCGTTGAAGTTTTCTCGATTCCTTGCTGATTAATACCGAAAATAAATCATTTTGCGTTTTCAATTAGTGAATGATTCGAAAGATTTAGTACAATCAAGAATATAATCATGCGCAGCGTACTGCTTCAGCGACGATATTCACAACATTTCAGAAGCAATCGTATTTACATTCTTGGCTTGTGAAACAGCGCCCGAAATAGCCGCAACCTTGTAGTTTAGTTCCCTTCATTTTTGAAGCTGAATTTAGTGAACATGTAATCCAGTCATCCCTCAGGAGAACCCACGGTTCCAATTCGAAATCAGTAGACAGAAAATATGAAAAATGTGACCATTGCTTTTGACATGTTCTCGATGACATTTATGCAAATTTGTAATGCTTTGCCGAATCTATAAACATTTGCGGCGGCTGTCAAATATTTAGAGTTCGCTCTCAGTTTTCGTTCAAGTTTCTTCGGTTCCTTTCCGTTTGCTACCGACAATTGCATTGTGCGTTTTTATTTAAGAATGATAAATGATGTTTTCGAAGTTTTGATGCGAAACTTCCCGTACATTCATGCGAGGACATTTCAGCAGCGATCGTGTTACATTCTCAGCTTGTGAAAATTGAAAAAGCGGCCCTAAAAAGCCGCAATCTTGTAGCTTGATTTTGTTCATTGCTTCAGAGGTTTGCTTTTACCTCGAAAGAAACTGAATGTCTTTTGACCTTGTTTTTTTTATGCAGTATGCGATATTGCCTCGAGAAGTACACCACGTCCTCAAAACCTAAATGACTTTTGACAGTATTTGTCACCGCGTTGTCCTTTAGCTTGAATTTGTTGCGTTGTTTGAACGGAAATTGTTGTAGTGTCTACATAAGTGTCCATACAGAACAACTGCATTCTTTCCTCAAGAAAGAGAGTTGAATCGCATACTCGATGTATCGCGTACTTGATGAATAACAATAGAGTGCTTCCTGCGAGAATCAAGTAACGAGGATCGAGTTGAGTTTCGAGTGAATCGAGTCTCGATTCTCGACTCGATCCTTGATACTCGATTCTCGCAAGGATCGAGTCGAGACTGTCAACTTACTTTTAACCGGTACTGTGGGACTGAAAGAAACAATGGCTGCGAAGGAGGCTAGTGCTATGCATGACTCAGACAATACCTCATACTCCACCATTCTCTTGCTTGAAAGATCTGCTTTATTTCCTGCAAGCGCAATGACTATATTTGGGCTGGCCTGTCGCTGAAGCTCTTTAATCCAGTTCTTTGCTCGACCAAACGTTTCTTGGCTAGTTATGTCATAGACAACAATGGCAGCTTGTGCACCTCGATAGTACATTGGTGCTAAGCTGTGATATCTTTCTTGGCCTGCGGTATCCCATATCTCAAACTTGACTGTCGTGTCATCCAAACACACTGTTTGTGTTAGAAAGGCAGCTTAAGATAGAATGACGAAGAGAACAGTCAGTTAACATCAACTTAACTGATTCTATGAAATCTACCAAATACCATAAAAGCTCATGTATAAGCCGCACTCATAGATAAGCCACACCCCCAAATTTCAAGTACGAGTTTAAGAAAAAACTAAAAACTTGAAAAAAGCACTGGCAAAAAAGTTGTTAATTCACAGTTGTTGGCAATAAACTTGCCGAAATCTAATGCTGTATATTTGCAACGACCTTAAGACATAAAACACTCTTAAAATACCTTTTACAAACTTATCTTTAATCGATTTCCTTAATCCTTGGGACTGGTAACGGTTGTCTTCATTGTTAAAGCCCACAGTTGAAATGAAAATGATGAAATTTGAACGAAAATAAAGTGCAGGAGAACAATACAAAACGTTTGCTTAGTAACCATGCAGATATTTAAAGAGTGAAGTCTGGACACAGAGTTGCTGACCGCGATCAGTAAACAACAGAAAACAACACGGAAAGGTTTGCTTTCCCGTCAGCTGTGCGTGGATAGTTTATAAGGATGCATGGAAGCCATCAATCGGAGAAAACCTTGTCGCTAAACAAGAGTTTAACAACCCCAACGATAAACATGCCATGCAAGCAATGAAAAGCAAATGAGTTCTCCCAAATAGTGTGGCATTTTCTCGCACATACAGTAGTGGAGAGATCAGTGTTAATGCAATTGGTAGAAGACGACATTGTAAGCAGCTTTGTGGAAGTATGGAGATTCCATGCCAGTTAGAGTTTAGAACTACCGGCGAGCAAGATTCAGATTTAGAACATGAAGATACAAATGGCTCCTATTGGAGCCACCATTTCTACCGAAAGCAATGTGTTTAATCTTTATTTTCTGAAGGTTTTTAGTGCTATTTGTGACCCCATAGAAGCCATTTTACTCCCTCTGAAAGCAATGGTCTCGTATATAAGCCGCACTTACTATTTTGAGCCCAAATTTTCGGCAAAAAGATGAGGCTTATACAGGAGTTTTTACGGTACACTTGCACCATTTAATCCAGGGGAAAGTTCTGCTAGTTGTAATTTGGTTGAAAGTACATACAGTATAATGAAAGCTCATGTTACTTTTCTCAGTAACATAGTATTTGCTTTGCAAAGTTATGCCACTTTATAATCAAATATAATCACATTAAGTAATAAGTTGATGACAGAGAAATTTCGCACTCTGTACTTTTTTATGGATCAGTTTAAACACTTTGAGAACAACAGTAAGATTAGCAAAAATTAATATCTTATAGTTTCCTCTTCCTATTCACTTGATTTACTGACAAGCTGATTGAAAAAAATAAATAAATAAACAAAACAATTTTAACAGTGGATAAACACCTGGATGAGCTACAGGTGGATGTGTTCCCCAGTTGAAAGGAGATCCTTACCTCCAATTGTACTTTCCTGATATTCATGAAACTGTCCCTTAACAAATCTAAGAACCAAACTTGACTTGCCCACAGCTGATTCACCTGTAGAATTAAACAGTTCAAAACTTGATAAGCATGCATCCATAAAGCCACGGCTACACGAGCAATTTCTTGCTTGTGATGGTGATACAATTTTTTTTAATTGTTGCGTAGCCAGCACGCAGTGAAAATCACCCTCGCACAGGTGATGCGATAGCTCAAACAATCGCAGAAAAAGAATAGTGAAAAATTAAACTCATTCAATTTCTCGTGATTTTTTTCTTGTGATTTTTCACCTGTTGCATTGCCAGTTCAAGGGTGGCTACTCTTGTAATTTTCATCGCGCGCTGGCGACGTGACAAAATTGAAAAAAATTGCATCACCAGCGCAAGCGAAAAATTGCTTGTGTAGCTGCGACTTAAGAGTGAGAGTGAATATATGTTATTATATGACTGGCCAGCTCTTTCAGTGGTCAAGACAAATCAATTCTCCTGCTGTGATTGGCTACTTGTGAGGTCAAGATGCCCAGGATAGCCCATTAGTCCTGCGTTTTACTTCTTTTAATAGCATCCTTTGAGCCATGTAATAAATTCTTTATTGACCAAGCTTGTTCGGCCAAGATGGCGGTATATTGGCCTCATTCATTCAAAAAGATCCCGCCATCTTGACCTCAAGCTTGGCCAATAACCCATACATCATAAATACATGTAAGAGTGCCTGCCTTATCCTTATCTGTGCCAAGTGGTGCATAGAGTCTCCTAGGAGGTTTCTGCAACCAACAGAGGTTCTTAGGGAAAGGTGGATACAAAAGCTTCTAGTTAACATGAGTTGACTAATTCCAACTTCCAGCACAGGTTGTATGCAACTCACTCACAAGCCTTGAATTTCTTTGGTTAAAGAACTGCTAAACCACTATGAGATATGTCCCACAAAACCAGGGTTTTTAATAAGTGTTGAAATAGCTGTCTGAGCTGACTAAAGTAGGCAGCAACCTGATGAATTTTTTTAATAATTTGAGTGAAAATACGAACAAAGTAGGCGGCGGTAAGAGGTAAATTCTGACAAAGTAGGTGGTGATTTTTGCCGGTTGCCAGTTTCTAATGAACCCCCTGCAAAACATAGACAACACGGGCTGCAATTCCCCTATGAATTAAATGTGTTAATTTTCTTTTAACTGTACAATAAAATACTCACCTAGGAGTACCAGTTTAAACTGACAGATTTTCCCTTGCACAGCTCCATTGGGGCGTTGTGCTGTTCCCCGTGCAGCCATTGAAAGTCAAAACAACTTTAGAAAAGCTCAAAACAGTTGTGGATTTAAGTTGAGAGATTCCAGTTTCAGGTTTCGTAGAAGGTACTAAGACACCTGAAAATTGATTTAAACAAAGCTGCTCAGTGATCTAACTAAGCATGATCTAACTGTTCTTTTTCTCAACAAATGTTCAGTTGATGAACTACAGAGCAAGAACAAAAAGTATGCATCTGTTCTATATAATCAGCACTTTCGTATTTTCCAGTTATTACAACAAAAGTGAACAACTTTCATTTTGAAACTTGCGAGTTGTATTTGCAGTGCACTGTTGTAAATGTCTAAGAGAATAGTTATGTCTTTTTCAAGACACTCTAACCATCTAAGTTTAATGGGAGCAACATCTTACATCAGATGACGCCATTAGTCACTAAAGAAAGAAGTGTACACATCAAAACTGAGATAGAACAAGGTTTTTCACTTGTCCTGCCCTTGTCCTCATTTTTTGAAAGACCATTAACCACCCCTTTCAGATGTTACTAAAATGCAAACTGTATATACATATTTAAACAACATTGGGAAACTGAATGCATAAAATTGTTGGTGACTTTACTAGTTCTGTAAGAAGTCCTTGCTGCAAAACTTCAAATGGACTAAAATATTACATCAAACTCCAGAAACAACATGTATGCAAAACTAAAACTAGTTTGGAACAATGTAAACTTCAAGAGGAAGTTGCTCCTTATCCAGTGTTCTTACCAGACCGTGGCATTGCCCCACTTTTTTATGAAATGCTGCACTGAAATTTGATAAAAGGGCCCTAAGGGCACAAAGAAGCGAATCAAGCTGCAAAAATCACTCCAAAAGGCAAATGCTGCTAGAAGAAATTCTAAATTCAGTCAAAAATTTTTCCAAGTTTCAAACAAGCAAGCGAGGAAAATGTATGATTCATCTAACAGGGCTTATGATTGGCTGGGTCTGTGACTCATAAACCAATAAGTGGTATTGTTACATTTAAGCAAGCACATGCTGTAAATAGTCCACCATATTTGTTTTCAATTTGCATGTGTGCCAGCTCATCTTTATTCATGGCAAAATCTTAAAAACAAACAAGGAAACCTAGAAACATATTTTAATTTTAAAACAAAAATGCCATGGTTTCAGTTGAATGAAGACAACTCTGAACACGAAGAACCAACCAAAAAAACTCAAACAAAGAGAAATGAGAAACCAAAGCAAGCAAGAAGTGCACTCTTTTTTTCTTTATGGGCCCTTCAACCAAGAGTTTCAACCAAGCCCTTTGACTGTAGAATACTGGCTACTTGGAATAGAATTGTGGTCAGGAAATGGTAACCTAGTACAAGCTCAAAAATATACTCACACCTATGCAAAGACACAACAGTCACAAATGAAAATAAACAATTACAACAAACAAAAGAATGTGTTAGAGTTAAGTGAAATCCAAGTCTGAAATAGAGATGTTGCAGGTAAAAAATTTTAACCTAGGTTGAATCTCAATTCTCTGTCTCCTAAACCTAATCATTCAATTGCGTTTGTCTCCCTAGGAGACAAAGGGAATTGAGATTCAACCCAGGTTAATTTTTTTACTTCAATTTAATTTTTACCTGCAACAGATTCAATTGACATTGTTTTCCAACTGAGCATCATAAAAACAAAATCAAAGCAATTACTGTGACCAATCACAACAGCTACAAACAGGGCAATGAGAGGTACAAGCAATAACACGTAACCAGCAAAAGCGTGGGAAAATGCATGCATGCAAGTCATGCATTGCATTGGTTTTGGTTTTGCTTCTCATTGGTTGAAAAAGAAGCCCAAGTTTTGTCAACCAATCACAGAGTGAGGCAATGCAAAACCAAAGGTAACACAATTTACTTTATAACATATCTGGTAAATTTGTGTACTCAAATTCAATTGCACAAGTGTACTTCATATTCCTATTGTGCACACTGATGACGTAGCAGAGGGAATTTCTCTTTAAAACTACCATGTTGAAAATGCTATAAAATAATTGGTTCATGCGTCAGCTATGAGTTCATTGATATATGAAGCACTTGGGCAGTTTGGAGAGCACTCAAGCTAGAGTTGCTCAATGCACATCTTTCGTGCTCTCCAAACTTCCCGCATGCTTCATATTAAGATGAACTCACAGCTGAAGCATGAACCAATAATTGTTATTGATGCTCAACTGAAAAACACTCTGATATGACAGAGAGACATTTGCAAATGACCACAATTTTGTAAATATAATCAATATCCCTGGTTCAGCACCGGATAAAGTGAAACAGACTGCAACCAATACTAAAAGATACAATGACAAAGCATAAAATTGACATAGAGTCACCAGCAAAATAAATCCGTCATTAAATAAGAGTCATTGTAAATTAAAATAGTTCAATGTTTCAGGACATCAGAGCTCTTAGGAATGTTATCTTGGAAGCTCCTAATTAGTTTGAAATTTTCAAAACACAAATGCACAATTTAAATCGCATGTCGGTTGCAAGGAGAAGGAGTCGTGCAGATTTGTTCAGGCAATTTTGTAAACGAAAGTTGCAAATGAAGGCGTTATTACGAAATACTGTACACAAGAGTGGAAACTTCGTTTGCTAAACTACTCCATTAAATACTGTTTATAAAATAGCATTACATAACCCAAAAATCGTTCTACTGAAGCCCTTATGTAAATTTAAATCAAGCAGAAACAAAACAACATATTTTATTTGGGCGTAAGCAAAGGAAGTACGAAATTGACTCAGCTTACAATGCATCGTGCAAACTGGAAATATTCGAAACAAATTTTAACAACGAAGATCGCTTGTTCTACCAAGGCATTACTGCTTTGAATTGGCCGCCAATATTACTCAAATCTTAGAATCAAAGATTCTTTAATTTCGACGCATGATGCACAACATCAATTTAATTTGTCGAGAGCTTAAACGATGGATAAAAACTACGTGACACAAAGCATAAAACAACGTAGAACGAATGCAAGAATCGGTGAACTTTCTTTGCTATTCATTTTGGACTGGCACACAGGGAGTTGGAACAAAGAGGACTAACATTCTTGGAAGGAAATACGCAAAAACACAACAACTCATGCATGATCAAATGCAAAGACGTCATACCGTACAAATAAACCTCCAAAATGAGTCAAAATGTTCGCGAATTTTAAGTCAATACAACTCAAAACGTTACAGTCAGTTCGTCTTTTTCGTCTCTAAGAGCATGGAAAAACTTGTTCTTCGTCCCTTCCCCAAAAGATTACGCTATTTTCGAATAATAACAAGGAAATCGTTCTGCCACCGGGTCAGGAACGTGTTGGGTTAAGTTCAAATATGGCGACGATTCACCGCATATCCACTAACTTCCTTCGGCTCTTAGGGGACAGTATATTATCAACTGACGCAGTCACGAACAAATAACAGGATAAAGCCGTTCACCAGGCAATAGACTAACCTGCAGATGAACTCCTTAGCGGTGAAATTCGAAGAATTCTGTTAAAATATTGCAGAAAATAACTCACAAGGTACAAGTTTCACTCCACAGCAAGCCCAGAATCACCCGCGTGACTACACGAGCCCTGCCACTAAAGTCCAGGCCACCCCACAGTTTTCGGACCATTACGTCATCTCCTCTTTTGAGACAAGCCTGTGAATGCATTCTGTTTCCGCTCGCCAAATGAAAAATATAATGGCCGTTAATTGACCGATTGGGAGAGCCGGAAAGAAAGTATCGCATAACCAGACCGTTTGCAGGAGTTGTAAACAAATTTTAACTTAATTTGAATTCACGAGCACAATTACCGATTTATCATCTCGCCCCGATGACACCTTACTTAAACATCTTTTTTAGAACGTTGATATCTCGTCCGCGTTTCAAGCAATTAAAAATCCCTAAGCTTCTTCCACGAAGCTATGTTGAGGGATATATATTTTTTTTATTTTTAGTGATTTTTGGGTATATTTGGGAAGAGATAATTTTTCTCAAAAGATCAGTTAAATTGAGGGAAATAGGAAATTGTGAAGATTTAATGAACGCTTAAAATTGGAATTTGAAGTTGGGAAATATTGGTTCATTGGTTCATTGGTTCATTTATTTCACACTATTTACATAAAATTAACATAGAAAGAAAAGTATAATTACAACAGATGATTACAAGATAAAATAAATACAGTACAAATTATAAAATGTGTGTGGAGGTCAAAGTAGCAAAGGCTTTCTAGTTGACCACCACCTACTTTTGGATAAGCAAAGAAATGGCACTGAGTTTTATTGGGATATAGGAGATGTTTGTAGAGCTTAGGATTGTTGTACAAGAGGGAATTACATGTATATGATTTACGACCGCTCTCATGTGGCTTTGATAGCTCAGTTGGGAGAGCACTGCACCGGCATCGCAGAGGTCGTGGGTTCGAATCCCGCTCAGAGCCTGAAAATTTTTTTCAGGTCTCTGTTCTAGTAGTGTTGCGGCCGCACTTGCATTAATGACCGTCATCACGATTTAAGGTATGTTAGAGATGTACTGAACCAAGCAAGGAATTTATACAGGACAAGCTTAATAAAAGAAAAACAAAAGCAAAAAAGAACAAAAAAGACAGAAAAAAAACACATACAAACAAACAACCAACAGCAACAACAGCAAGCAAAAACCAGAAACAAAGGAATGGTTAGAAATAGTAGACGGGCAGTACGCTGCAGTGCCCTTGTGGGGTGTCAGCTGTCTGGTGTTGTTTCAAAACATTTTCCATATATATATAATCAGTTTATTTCATCAATCCATTCTTTAACCTCCTTAAAATTCCACTCCAATACACGTTACGTCTCCACTTAACTTTCATTTCTTTAAATGATTTCAGCAAGCCATCACTTCCATTTGACTGTAAAATTCTGAAATAAAATCATAAAACTGCCAAAAAAATTCGTGAATAAACTGTTTTGCTGGCTATTATTATTACCATCCATTGTCTTCCTTCCGTTTCTTTTCTTCGTTTTGATTACTTTTTTCCAATTAAGGGGCAAAGAAAGGGGGCGGGGAATTTGAGTTGGTAATAAGGCTGAAACTCTGAGATAGTAAGCTAACCCTTTATGCTTTATGTAGCAGCCAGTTTATTCTAAAGCAAAATACTTATAGAATAATTTCCCTGCGGTTGTATCAGTGGTTCCACATACTCGGTTTCACCAGAAATAATTCTTACACCCGACGCCTTAGTGAGCTCGTCTGTAAGGCTGCAATTCTGAGGTAAAAAACGAATTTAGGTTTTAATCGTAAACTCCTCCACGTTTCAGTTTGTCTTATTTGACTCGTTCACCCAAGAACTGAATTTGTAGAAACTCTATCAAGTTCAAGGAGAATCAAAGTGGCTATGAGCGACTGAACATTACCGAAAAACGTGACCCTAAAGTTTTACAAGAGAAGCGTGACACTTGCGTTACATTTTGCGCGTGATTAAGTCTTTTGTTGGGACAAATTTAAGGCGGCCTTAACCTCAATACCGTTTTTGCGTCGCTTAACATGAATTTGGCGTTAATATCCGGTTCGCGTTTCAAGCAATCCAAGATCTCTATGCTCATCCCACGAAGCTGTATTGTGGGATATTTTGTTTTTTTTTTTGTGTGTGAATTTTGGGCATAGTTGGGAAGAGATAGTTTTTCTAGAAGAATTAGTTAAATTTACGGAAATAGGGAATATTGAAGATTTAATGAAGGTTTAAAATTGGCCGTTTCGGAGTTGCGCAGGGAACTGAGGCGAGTTTCAAATTTTAACTAATCGATAAATTGACACCAACACATGAAAGACAACATTGAGGTTGGCCATCTGCCCAAGTTATATGGGTTAAGGTTTAACAGAGACCAAGTTATGGACTTTAAAACATAGTACAAAATCCATACAAACGTCTCTAATTTTGAGGCTGCGTCCCCCAAAACCATATAAACTCTAACAAATATTTTTCAGTTTTGTGACAACTGTAAAATTCCGTCATGAGCCTACTATTTGGAAGTAACTGAGGTGAAAATCATGAATATCAGACAAATCGTAAAAAAATTTTAAGAGTTTATATGGTTTTGGGGGACACAGCCTCAAAATTAAAGACGTTTGTATGGATTTTGAACTATGTTTTCAAGTCCATAACTTGGTATATTTGGAACGTAAAATCATCAAACTTGGTCAAATGACCATTCTCAACGTTATCTTTCATGTGATGGTGTCAATTTATTGATTGGTTAAAATTTGAAACTCGCCCCAGTTCCCTGCGCAACTCCGGAACAGCCTATTGGACTTTGAAGTGGAAAATTAGTGAATGGACACCAAAACAGTTCACCAGCAACCTTCAGTGGCCTTGTGGGTGTCAACTGTCTAGTGCTGTTTCAAAACATTTTTGTCCATTTTAATCTCTTCTTTAAAATCCTTAAAATTTCTCTCCAATTCACCTTAAGTCCCACCTTAAGTGTAACAGCCCTCTTCAAAACAAATGGCCCTACTCTATCTGTTGTTTATCCAGGCGAAATTATCAAAAGCTAGTTCCTCCCATTCTGAAGATCTTTCGTTAGACGTTTGTAATTTTTTTTGTTTGGCATTTTCATGATCGTAATTTTGATTGTACATATACGGCCAGCGGATGAACACAAAATCTTTAAAATCTTTAACGGCTCTTTGGCCAGCGATCTCTGGGATAAGGGAACGCCATTTTCCCATAACATCTGGGGTAAAACAATGGAAGCCGTTACGGGCCAGCCAATCAAAAAATTTGATTTTTTCCATTATCCTAGAGACTCTCCGGCCATGGTACGTGGTGTCTTTAATCAAATTGTCATGTAGTGTTCTGATAGCTAGAGCAATTCTAAACCTCTAAATGATAATTACATTACGTGAAACACCACGTATCTACCCTCTCCGGGCGTCCACCCGCTGACAAAACAGCCCGAGGACTCTGGATACGAGATTGGGGAAGCGAAGGAGTAAAACCTGCCACTCTGAAATGGCAAATTGCAAAAGGAAAATTTAACATAACTTAAAACCATGTATTTGGTCATTTAACTTTGTAGTTGAACAGACAATGTAAGTTTTTATCGCACAATTATAACGCACATTGAACCTCTTTCATGCCACTTTAAATTTCGTGTACCGCCAAGTTGACAGAAAACCAATCCTTGCTTGGGTCCTCAGAGAGCGTACTGATATACCCTTAAATCTATCTTAATACTCTGTAAACTCGTGTAGGGCACTCTAAATTTGTGTGCATGTCACCGTTTCTCTCAAGTGAACGCAGATGCCCGGTGGGATACCGGTGAACGCTGTTACAAACCAATCAGGGACAAGAGACTAAAACTATATCGAACTTTCCCGCGCTCGTAAGAGTCTTCATTTTCCTCAGGCCTGGCACATGTCACGTGTTTTTCTGCACCAGGCACAAGTTCACTTTTTCCCGCGCTTTTAACCATGTTAATGTGATCGTGCGGTTGTACGTTTTCAGTTAGAATTCTGATTGCTTCGTCGTTCTAGTCTAGTTCGCGGAGATTGGACAAGCTGTGTTTACTTGCGTTTTGGCTTAACGAGAATCACAAGACAATTGAGAAAAACTCCACAACGCAATTGGTCTGTTCAAATTTTTATGTCATCAATCAACGAGATATTAAATGTCACGGTATAAAAAGATACACATAATTACATATAATTATAATACATGCGATTCAAAAGCGACTGTTTATCTGGCTGCCCCTAGCATTGTTGCAACAATCTCCTAATATAAAATATTGTAATTTTACCACAGATAGAGCAGTTTTCAACTGAGTGTCGTAAAACCAAAACCAAAGCAATTACTCAAGCCTATCACAACAGAGACACATGGTATAATGACCTAATCAGAATTTTGCAAGTAACCGGCGCAAAGCGCGGGAAAATGCGCCTGTGCAAGTCGCGATTGGTTTTGGTTTTGCTTCTCATTGGTTGAGAAAGTGGCGCGAGTTTTGCTGGCCAATCACAGAGCGAAGCAATGCAAAACCAAATGCAATTCATTTTCGATACTCAATTGAAAACCACTCTAACTGAAGAGTGAATAGCTCTGAAAAAAAATATATTCGACAATTTTCATTACAGGTAGTTACAATTCAGTGCTCCCGATAAGAGAACGGTTGCAGGTAAAAAAGAAAGCTGACCTTTGATCTTACATATCATATCGGTTGTTTCGCTCACTTTATACCATCCCTAACAAAAATATGGGACCACCCGCAGTTTAGAATTACTCCAGTTTTCAGTAACGCGCTCAAATTTGGCAGGGCATTATATGATTACCTAAAATACTAAATACTACAACAAAAATACACTGTTTAATTTTATCAAGACTTGCAGGTTTCAGTCAAGTTCAGAGAAGTACTGCCTGGCATCTTTTGATTGAATGGTATTGAAGAATTTCATCGACAGTCTCAACTCTCAAACACCAGAACTTTGAAGACATACAGATAGACGGCGCATGTTTACAAGCCAAGACTTGAAGTCACATATAAACCCATGTTAGGCAAATTTTGTTCCCAGCCCTAAACCCTGATCTGGCACTTCGGGGCGAGAGGCACTGGCATGACTAGGTCCCATGTTCTCCTCAATCACTTTCCACCCCCATTTGTTCCTCATCGGACACACCCAAAGACTGGTCCATAG
Source organism: Pachyseris speciosa (assembly GCA_016490735.1). Classification (NCBI taxonomy): domain Eukaryota; kingdom Metazoa; phylum Cnidaria; class Anthozoa; order Scleractinia; family Pachyseridae; genus Pachyseris; species Pachyseris speciosa. The sequence continues at coordinate 295,859 of JAEMWC010000477.1, forward strand.
TGTTGTCAGCGGTACCGAAGCCCATTGTAGTGTTATTGTCATCGTCATCTGGGAGATATCGCTTGTTGATTGCCTCTTTGATCTGGTTGTTTGCACCCTTGGGATCTAAGTCTATTGCCCAGGAAAAGTTCATCTGTGCCAAGTGGTTCTGACCCAATTTCTTGTAAACCTGTCAAAATGAAAATCGCAAGAACTATTGTACCGCAAAATTCCGGATATAAGCCTAAAATTAACGATCCCCTCCAAATAGCAGACCAAGGCAGATCTGTTCAAAGAAGAAATTTCCTAGTTGGTAGCTGCGAAGGTGCGACAATTTCTCTTCTATCAACTATTAGAGCCAACCAGATTTCATTTATAATAATCGGTCAATGGGCTGCGCTTAAGATTACTTCTGTCTCGCTTTAGTGGCTTCGGCTCGTGAGAAGAAATAACGTGCTAATTCGTTGAACCCAAGACATAAGGTCAAAAGTAAATAACTTTATTCCATACCGTATGTCAAGGTAAAACTGATTTAGCGTAATTCGGATTTCCAGGCCAAGGTCGTCAATTATTGCATAGATTTAGGGGGGAGCAGGGTTGGTGTAGTGGTGAGAGCGCTCGCCTTCCACGAATGTGGCCCGGGTTCGATTCCCGGACTCGGTGTCATAAGTGGGCTGAGTTTGTTGGTTCACTACTCTGCTCCGAGAGGTTTTTCTCCGGATACTCCGGTTTTCCCCTCTCCCCAAAAACCAACATTTGATTTGATTTCATTTGATTTCAGTTCAGTTGATTTAATTTAATTTGACTTTATTTGTTTCTGTATTTGCTCGGCCCCACTAGCCTTTGTGCTATAAATACTACCGACGGTAAATAAAGGTTATCATTAATCACGACAAACGACAAACGTCAGATTCAAGATGACAACTTCTAAAGCAAGAGGCTACAATTAGCTTAAACTCGGGCTTGCAAAAAACAGTATTGTATCCCTAACTTAGCGCTAAACAAAAGAATAGAGGGAAGTCTGTCTTTCTTACATCGGACGCATTGTGTTAAAGTGCCCCTAACCCCAAAAGTTTTTTTCATTTTAAATGATTCGTCTCTGAATTAGAAGCACAACCGTGAAAAAATTTTTTGATTCGGCTGAATCTTCGCTTTTCTGTGCCCCGGTAAAGTCTCGAAATTACGACCAAAAACGCCGCCATTTTGTTTCACGACCGAGTTAAAGGGAGATTGGGTTCAGCCCATGTATGACGTCACCCCGGGAACGGAAGTTCTGTTGCGCTTACAAAGTTCTTTGAAGGAAGCTCAATAATTCTAACTCTGAGGGCAAATAAGACATGATTTTAACCGATAATTTATATTCATAGTATTGTCACCTGTAACATGTCTCTCCTAAGAGAAAATTTGATGTTTTGCAAACGAATGAGCCAAAAACAGACCGGCTGTTCGTGAAATAAACATATTCCCATCGGCTGATCTCACAAGCATTTTATGCCCTTTTATACGGTGAAAACAGAAAATTCCAATGAGTCCGTCCAGTGAAAAGATCTCCTCTTTAAAACTCGTTTATTGTATAGTGATACAACCCAAACATGTGCATGTACCACGTTTCCAATACATCGTGATATTCGGTGTGCTGCGTATCGGATACACAAAGGATTTAACCGCAGCGACAAAAAGTAGTCCAAAATGTAATGGCAGCTAAAATAATTGTCCCTCGATATGTACCTTTAAGAAAACCTCATCAATCTAACTTCCTTTAAATTTTTCGGCTTCATGAGTCCTACAGTCTTCGACACAAGCGCTCTATTAAGACCGGTTTCCAACGTCAACAATCAAAATATATTTCAGAGGCCATGCTAATTCACTGACAGAAGCCCAGTTCACTGATCAATACATTGTAGACTGCTAAGAAAACTTGAAGTGTTTACAAATCAAATTGATTAGACGATGGTGCCACTCGAACTTCATGTTCAAATGGAGCTACATGTAGTAAAATATATCCAATCGTGTCTAAATTTGCGTCAGTTTGTTTACATCAGAAATATGCAAATTATTCTCGCATCGCGAAGTTGCGTTCGCTTATTTCTAACCAACAGTTAGACGGATACGTAACCTCAAATTTTAATTGCAGTAAGCTATATTTATTTAATTTTACCTTGCCTTGACTTCGTTCACAGTACTGCCTGAGGATAACTAGAAGTTCAGCTAATCCTCAAGTCACGTAATTCGCGTCGGCGGAGCTCACTTTCCGTTCTCTTGTCAAATCTATCTTTGCCTTCTTTGAATAGATACCATAAATAAAGACTCTCCCATAAGTAGGCACTTCCACAATTAATTGCTGATGTTCGTTTAAATTACCGATCTAAAGTCGGATGTGCGCCGTTTATATAAAATAACAATTATTGTTTTCAAACCGCTGCACAATTCCATTGCCGATGCACGGGTACTCGGTCGTTCAAGATTGAAATGTTAAATCAAAGCTTTTGCTCACCAGCAGCGTACACAGAACCACGAAGTACGGCAGATAACACTTATAAACGAAGTTAATCCTTTTCGTCTTCCCTTCTTCCGCGAATCTTGCTGTCCATTCCTGGTCTTCATAACCATGAGGCTCCTTCGAGCTCCTCCCCGATTCCGTTCTAGTTCCACTTTAGAAATGAAGTTAATTTGGTCTTCACCCTACACATAGTCTGACTCTGACTCCGAGGACGAGGAGGACATGATTCCAACACAATTTTGACTACTGCCAGGCTTTTACCCTCCAATATGTGCTTCGATGACCCCAACAACAGAGATTGACTGAGAAGCTATCTTTCAATCGTTCCCGGGATGACGTCACCAGCCTCGTTGGACCCAGATTCCCTTTTACTCGGCCGTGCAACAAATTGAATGAGACTTTGGCTGTCCATAAAAAATCGAGGATTCAACCAAATCCAATAATTCTTTCGCCGAAATACTTCGAATGATAAGTAGATTTATTCAGGCGAAAAAAAAATATTTGGGGTTAGGGGCACTTTAAGCTTGTGTTGGAGTTTTTTTTTCTTTAGACCCCTATCAACATATATTCCTCTAAAATACAGCTCGGCCATTGAGAACAATAATTATAACACTTATAAAAAATATTTCTAAAAGAACAAGAAAAAGAGAAACAGAAAAATAAAGCCCGTGATATATACCACTAAAAGACATCGAACCCGGGTTAGCTGCGTCACAGGCAAGAACAGTGACCTTTAGGCCACAGAGGTTTGTCGTTTTGCAAGGTGATAAAAATAGTGTATTGATTCCAAAAAAAACTAAGCACACTTGTTTTCGCTTCGATGGATAATTGTTTGAGAAAGGAAACGCTTATCGAACGATGTAGGATTTTTTCGCATAAACGTTAATGGAGTACGTCTCGGTGAAATGTGAGTAGAAAATTAATTAGCAGAGTGAAACTGTTTACAAACACTTCTCCTTTGTCGTCTCATGTTATTATAATTGGCTCCGAAGCACAAGACCTAGAAAACTCAGACCCCCCCCCCCCCCCAATCTAGAAAACTCAGACCCCTCATGAACGGCGATAATTCATTTTGCCCACGTTTATTTCACTTTGAAAATTTGTATAGTTATGAGGGGGTCTGAGTTTTCCAGTTTGGGGGGGGTCTGAGTTTTCTAGGTCTCGTGCTCCGGAGCCGATTATAATAACGTGAAGTGTTTGTTATCTGCGATAAATAGACGGTGTAACATTTCAGCGCACTGAACGGCGATAATTTATTTTGTCCACGTTTATTTGACTTTGAAAATTTGTATAGTTTTGAGGGGGTCTGAGTTTTCTACGTCTGAGGTCTGAGGTCTGAGTTTTCTAGGTCTGAGTTCTCCAGACACCCGATACGGGGAACACGGCGGCAATCCATCTGGAGTTAAATTTTGGTCATGTTAAAAGCTTTCTTCTCGCTGTTGAACTTGCAAACATTCGTATAGACACTTCTCTTAACATATTAGTTGTTCAGCCTTCAAAGACACAAGGTGAATCGACGTTTTCCGATACGTGACCACAGGCATCATTCTTGATATGAGATTTACACTTCCGAATCACTCGGCCGTGAAAGGTCAAACTCCCTTTGTCTGTGATCTCTAATTTTTGGCGCTCCCCCGCGTCGCGTCTCCTCGCAACTTCGCGCGCGCACGTGCCCCACAATCCGTCGCCAAAATTAGAGACTACTCGCAGTCTACTGAAGCAGACACGAGGAAACACGGCAGTCTATCTGCCGTTAAGTTTACTCATGTTAAAAACTTTCTTCTCGCCGTTGAACTTGCAAACATTCGCATAGACACTTCTCTTAACATATTGTTTCTTCAGACTTCAAAAGACACAAGATGAATCGACATTTCCCCATACGTGACAACACGCATCACTGTTGTTAAAAATAGTTAGCGCTTGCGCAGAAACGCCGGAAGTGCACTTTGTGGATGATACTCGACGACGAAAAAGAAGAACCGTCGGTAATCTTAGACCCGGGCGACGCGCGAGACGCGCGCAGCCCGAGTAATTAGGGAATAAACAGACAAAAACTGTTCAAAATAATTCTTATGGATGAACCTGAAATGAAACTACTTATTTTTGTGTTGATATAACATAATGAACAGTAAACAGCAAGTAAAGGGAAACTTGGTCACGTGGTCCAAATTGACGTTTGCCGTTTGCCGTAAACATGGTTATAAATCCATCTACATGTATTAACTAACCTTGCTCAACGAAAAGTACACTAATGCTTCTCCTGGCACAATCTTCTTTAACTCTTCAAGCTCTTCCAGAGCCTCCTGTACAGCAGATTGGAGAGAAGTATGAATCCATGCAGTGTTACTGTAGTTTAGTAGCACACGCCCTCGCTCCTTCTCAGGAACATAAGCCCTCCTAAGAGGTTTCCGTGACCAACAGACAGATGGACAGCTAATCAACCAGCTTCTACCCAGTCCAGCAGGGAGATGTATACAAAGATAGATCACAGCACCGGCAACTACGGCCCCTACTCTTTTCAACAAGTGAGTGGATTCTTTTGGATTGCATTGTATTTAACAAGTTGCCCATGGGCAGGTAAATACACAATACGACATTAAGTCTCCTACGATGCGTGTCACCCGAACCCTCCCCCCAACACCCCCGACCCCCTCCTCCTTAACAGAGCAAAAAAAGCAGCCCACAACACTAGAAACTAAGTCCCCTACTCTTTGCGGACAGTGTGTGGGTTCTTTACCGTCCCACAGAGTTTATAAACATGTGTTGTGAGACGGGACCTACGGTTTATCGTCCTTATCCACGAAGACTAGAAAGTGTAACCATTTGCAGATGTCATTACAACGACAGCACTTTCTCCTCGATTAGACCCCGAGTGTTGGTCCGGCTGGGGTTTGAACCTGCGACCTCCCGCACGGTAGTCCGGTGCTCTACCAACTGAGCCAACCGGTTGTCTCCTCTAAGTTTCACGTGCGGAGGGGGAGAAGACAAGGCCAACGAAGGCACGGTATCGAGGGTGTGTATTATTGTATCAATTGACTAAACGGTGCAAGACGACTCTCTTCTAAATTGTGACATTTAAGCTTATTTGTTGCAACATTCCATACCTGATGTTTATCCATTGAAGACAAAATCGTCGCTCGATGGAACTTGCAAAGGGGATTCTTCGGATCAATTTTCATGGCCTTGTTGATTGTGACCAGAGCTGCTTCAGATTTCTTCATCGCATGTTGTGACTGGTTAAATGTGTGAACAGAAAGGTAGCAATTACAACAAACGCATGGCGGAAGTTGGAGTCATTTGTTCAAGTTCAAATAATTACTAGCAAAAGTTTGGAACGAAAAGTGAGGTCTGGTTCGCCGGTTCCTCTGAGACTATACTCGGAATAAACGATATTCGTTTTCTTTTAGGCGCTTTCTGTTGACTCTGCTCCCAACAGCTGATAGAGCAGAATTAACGAAATACGGTTTAATGGGAATACGAATATGAATATGCGTTCTTTTGAGAAAGGTTTGGCGGGAAAAAAGGTGCGCGGCCCGCCAAGCTCGTGACGTGGCACCGGAAGTCAGTTCAGACGCTCGGTTCAGGCTATTCTGCGCGCTGGTCTCAGAACTATTCTGGTTACTCATATTTCGGTTTAGAAAAGATAACACCCCGAATAAGGTCCACCAATAGAACGCTTATTCGGAAAAATTAATACTCTTCGCGGAAGTGGCTTAACACTAGCGCGTAAAATACCTAGGCCGGGCGTCTGAACCAGTGTCTTCCGATGCCACTTCACGGGCTTGACGGGCTGCGCGCGATTTTCCCGCCAAAATGTTTCCAAACGAACGCATATTCTGCCTACAGTGGAACTTCTATTTAACGAAGCTCTATATGACGAAGTCCTCGAAATAACGAACGATATTCTTCAGCCCGCCCTTTTTAAAATGTATGGAAAAGGACCTCGATATAACGAACCCTCCATATAACGAACCAATTTCCCCAGTCCCTTGGTACTTCGTTCAATCGTGGTTCCACTGTATTCCGACGCTAAATTGAGTCAATTGACGGCTGAATTGAAAAGCACTCTAATGAGGATTAAGGACTTACCACACCAACATGACAATACAAAACAGAGCTTGACGGGTTTATTGAGAGTGCTTTTCTAAAGTGGATTTCAGCCAGGTTGAATTTCTCTTGTTTGTAGTAAATCATGCCAATACCATACCTGCAAATAATAAAGCAAGTTTTAATTTTCAAATTTATTTTTGTCGTGTTTTGCAGTCAGCTAAAAATGCGGAAATATAGGAACCCTTCAAAAGCTAACCCTTCCAGAAATAAATAATAAATAAATTCATAAATAATAAATAAATACATAAATAATAAACAAATACATAAATAATAAAAAATACATAGATAATAAATAAATACATAGATAATAAATAAATACATAAATAATAAATAAATGTCAAGCTCTCACAAACTGAACAAAGACTACAGCTTTGCAAAATCCAAAGTCTGTCAGTCTCTACTTTTCATTAAATAAATAAACAAGCAAATAAACAAATAAATAAATAAATAAATAAATAAAGACTTACTACAGAAAGGAACACCAAGATTTTAAAATTTTCAAAAACAATGAGCACATTATAACACTTGTTTGCAGCCCTTGCCACTTCTTTTCTGCTGATGAAGTTTCATTTGGTGACTTTGCCTTCTGCATAATTTAATTAAGTACTGAAAGTAGTATAATCTTTCCAAAACAAGATCGTCTACACTGTTCAGTAGATGTGACGGTAAATAATGTACACTCATAAAAAGCCAGCGAAAAGGCATATTGTTAAGGGATAAGGTAAATCAGTATCAACAACTGGATATGGACTCTGCTCGTTTCGTTAGTTGATTTTATGTTCGCCTTATTCCTACTTTAGAATTATGTTAAGATGTCGTCCTTTTAATTTTAAGGACCTCTAGCAAAGAGAACGCCTACGGCAAAGACAACGAGTACACCGCCAAGCAAAATAGGTTTAGTGAACAAAGAACAATCGCTCTGCACGTGCGTTTTACATTTTGGTACGTTTCTTTGCCGTCCTCAGCAAAACAACAACGGGAAATGTGGGTCGAGAACGTGAGCGTATGACGGTGAACTCTTTTTACTAATTTAGCTCCAGGATAGTTCGCCCACATTTTATAAGTTAAAAAAGTTTGAAAAATCGCGAAAGAGTTACGAAAACGAGAAGTTACATTTTGAAATGACGTTTTCGTTGCCGTTGCCGTCGTCGTTGCTGTAACGCTCTCTGTTGTCGTCTAAATCTCCCTATTTAGAAACGAGTTAAGTGAACTCACCATGCGTTGTAATGCCGAGAATCTGTCCTGACAGCTTGACGGAAGCACGACATGGCTCTATCAAGCTCTTCAGTGAGCACATATTCATGACCAAGCAATGTGTAGGCATAAGTGAAGGCTTGGTTGACCTGGACAGCGCGCTGAAAGAACTTGATTGCAGTGTCATGTTCCTTCTGTAAGCTGAAGCAGTTTCCAGTAGCACACCACGCCTGGCAAATTCACAAGGAATTAAAAGACACTGTTGAACTAGCCTGCGTAGCTGGCGGTGTTGTAGGCGCGCGGACTAACAAAGCGAGCGGCGTAAACCGCGAGAAATATGCAAACGCCTCCTCCCCATTCTACTCGCTGCTTCACCGCTTGCTTTTAGGGGCTCTTTACTCCGCGCGCTACAATACCGCCAGCTACACTGTATGAAGCGGTTACCCCGCGGGGAATGGCTAAGTGACCGTTTAACACAGGTTGCACAGAATACACGTTAAACAAGGGAAACGCCATTTTGAACAAAGGAGCTGAAACTATCAATTACTCAGTAAAGAAACTGCAACATAGGAGAGCATAGCATAAAAACTGACCGACAAAATAGTAACGCCAAGTATTGCAATTAGAGCGCTTTTCAATTGAGTGTCGTAAAACCAAAACCAAAGCAATTACTCTGACCAATCACAACAGAAGTAAGCAGTGCAGTGAGCCAATCAGAATACCAAGCAATTACATATAGCCGACGCAAAGCGCGGGAAAATACGCGCGTGCAAATCACGATTGGTTTTGGTTTTGCTTCTCATTGGTTGAGACAGTGGCGCGAGTTTTCCTGGCCAATCACAGAGCGAAGCAATGCAAAACCAAAGCAAAACCATAATTACTTTCGAGACTCAATTGAAAACCGCTCTAGTTAACCGGAAAACGAAAACTATAGACTACTTTTGACCACAAAATACAAACGTTAATTTCACGAATTCAATTACCTGACAGGCTATTTGGTATCACATTTGAGTGATTTCTTTTCACAATGTGACCGTTTGATACGGGTTAAGACAACAGAAAAGGCTCGTTGGGACTTAGTAAAGGGTGACCGCTTAATAGAAGTCAAAATCACAGAAATTAACGAAAGTGATTATGGGGACTTTGTCAACTGACCGCTTAATAAGGTGCCACTTAGTTCAGGTTTGACTGTGCTTAGACGTTTATGAAATAACGTATTTATGCTTCCCAAGATTAAGAACTGGGTTTTCCATTGTATTTGCTGAACTAAAAGGCAGGACGAAATCAACTACCTTATTCAGTACTTCTTATTTTCGCCGGTTAATTCCACGAAAATGAAAGACGCAAATTTCGCGATTTGGCTGAAAAATCGCATCAAAAGGAACTTAACACTTTGTTTCATGATAAACTTCGTTAATTTGCACGACATTTTCACAATCGCTTAAATCACAAAAATAAGCCTTGCGTAAAAAATGTAAAGCCGTTGTTACATTTGAAACTTTTAGCTGAAAGTTGTGTGCAACGGCGCTGCAAAACAAGTTTCAGCAGAAGTTGCACCGTGTAACATGGTCGGTTTCGTGAAACTTTTTCGAACTTCCGTTGCGAGACAAGTTTCACGAAAAGTAGAACCGCTTTCTAGTTCTGCAACGGTCGCAATGGTGATAAAAACAAGAGTTTCACCGTGTAACACCACTTCGTGAAACTGGTCTCGCTCGGTCTCTAATCGCCGTTGAACACAAGTTTCAGCTAAAAGTTTCAACGTGTAACAGCAGCTTAACGATACGGTACTACCGTAAGTCTGCTGGCTTATTTTTTGTCTTTACTGGCTTGCTTTGTCATTACAACATTAACCATTTGTTTTCCCCTTTTTGAGTTCATTTCCCCTTTTAATAAAGTAAAATGCGACAATGGTATAAACTTCCTCACCTGGGGAGATGTGCGGTCAGCTTCCACCAAATCCTGAGCCAGTGCAGACAGGGTAACTTCATTCTGTAGGTGCCACAGAGTGGTGGAATATATCTCCATGCCTGAAAAACATAAATCAACCCACGTTCTAAAAGGGTCTACATCAAAGGTGCAGCTAATGGCAAGGCAAAATCGTCTGGGTTATGGTTTAACCAGGAGAGAAACTGAAAATGTGCTTTTTTCTTCAGTCATTTTCCAGGTTGCTGCTGGAAACTAATGGAGCACAAAGTCAAAAATTTGAATTCTCTGAGTAACCACTCCATCCTCTGGACACCTTATTTAATGACATTGTTTGAATCACGTCAGAACCTACCACTGTATTTACAATCTCTTGTATGTTTCTATCTCCCATAAGCGAACACACTTTCAGATTTCAAAGGCCTCTTACTAGAGAGTCAAATTACCCTGCGCTGCGGGCGTTTTATTAGACAGCCATTTTGGATTTTCAAACCGTGGAGAGTTGGAACGAATCAAAGGGGTCGTCTTCCTGCCTGACGCCCACCCGCTTCGTCAAATTTGCTTCTCTCGCCAATCTCCTTCTTCATAACCCAGGAATACTCAGCCCTAAACTCAGCCCTCACTCCAATACATGCCTGCTTTGCCAGGCTAGAGTCAAATGTACTTACCATAAGAGCTCTATTAAGCCCCCCTTCTCTATTAAACCCCCCCCCCCCACTCTAATAAGCCCCCCATTTGTAAGTAGTTTTTTGTAATAAGCCCCTCTCCAATAAGCCCCCCCCCCCCCTTCCCCTTTTGGGACGTGAGATGTTGTAATTAGTCTCTCCTATTCCTTCTTGCGAAGTCAACTTCATGTGGCCCAATTGGTTTGTTTTTAAACAAATATACACTCAAACACGTAATACTGTTTGCTGCTCTTTATTAGATAATAAAATTTGACTGTAGTTGTTTGAGTTTTGTACAAAAAACTGTTTGTACAAAAACTGTTCCCCCTCTCTAATAAGCCCCCCATTAATGAGACCTAAAATAAAATAAACCCCCCCCCTCCGGGGGGGGTTAATAGAGCTTTTACGGTAAGCGTACACTGAATTATTGAAAAAACAAAAGAACACATTCAAGCGCCATTCTAGCGCCTGCCACGCAGGCCAAAAGAAGTGCATAACTGAGCAAGTTTCAGCTGTTGTCAACTGTTCGTAGTTCTGATTTGTTTCCCTTTATTACTTTCATCTTACCTTCTATTCTGTAGGGCTCCAGTTGTCTGACTTTGGCAAAAACTTTCTCAGCCTACAAATATCCATGACAGAAATAACGATAACGATAACGATGATAACGATGATAACGATAACGATGATGATAACGATAACGATAACGATAACGATAAAAATAACAATACCAATATTAATCGCTATTTATATAGCGCCCTTTTTTGATAGTTAACCAATAGCGCTTAACAAAGTTGCTAAAATAATTATATAAAAACATACGTGAACCCCACTTTATGTTCACGCGTTATTTATTTCTATGAATTTTTGGTTTAGCAGAGTGAAACTTTGAATATAATTGTTCCATACCATCTTTCGTTCAGACATTTTGTAACGAATCAGAAGAAACCCTTCATTGTTTTTCCCAGGAACAAGAAAAGAAAGACATGCTAAACCTAAAGTGGACACTTTTTCAAGGCCAATGTATTTTTGCCCTGCTTATTTAAGTAGAAATGTAACAAATACTCTTCTCTAGGGGAAATTTGACTAGTCTTTCCCCAAAACAATGGTCCAAGGAATTCAAAACAAATGAAATTTTCCTCGATAGAGCGGTTTTCAATTGAGCATCGAAAGTCAATTGCATTTGCTCTGGTTTTGCATTACTTTGCTCTGTGTTTGGCCAGCATAACTCGCGCCACTATTTTTCAGCCAATGAGAAGCAAAATCAAAACCAATCGCGACTTGCACACATGTATTTTCCCGCACTCTGCGCCAGCTACATGTAATTACTTCGAATTCTGATTTGCCCATTGCGCTGTTTGCGTCTGTTGTGATTGGTCAGAGTAATTGCTCTTTTAGATTTTACAAGACTCGGTTGAAAACAGCTCTAAATACTCTCAAGAAACCAAATACATGGGGTGAAAGCATAAGCACAAGCAAAACAAACTTGTTTGGTTTTCTTTTGCAAAGTACATCAGACTTTTGATCTAGTGGGTAGTGTAGCGACCCTGAACAATGTCTGCAAGTGCTTCATTTCCTAAGACTTGTAAGAACCTATACCACACCTGTTGATATTCCGCCAGTTCAAAGTGGGCACGGCCCACTTGAGTCAAAACCCATCCTGTATTATAATGATGGGGGGCTAATGACGAGAACGCATTCAATGCCTGTTTGCATTCGTAAGAGCCAAGGTGGACATAGGCTTGACCTATTTGTTTCAACAGTGACATCAAACCATCTGAAAATGAGAAAACGGTTGACAAAAGGAGAAAACGTCATATCCTGAAAAATGCCTTTCACCTTCTCTTCACCACCACTTTTGGTCAAAAGTTTAAAATGCAATTTTTTTAGTGGCCCATAATTTTGTTTTCGTTTTAGTTACATTTTGTACTGTCCTTGGTTCCAGGCTAGTCTTGATAATTAATTTGCAATGCTAAAAGATATGACAGGAAAACCCCTGGTGTCTTACGGACTTGCTTAGCTGGCCCCAGTTTTTCATGAATATTAATTAGCCACAATTAAGATCCACTGCAAACCTTTTCCCCTTCAAATTAAGTAATGAAACTCTGGTTCAAACTGAATTTGTTTCGCTTCAAAACACAAACCTGTACGCGTTTTGAGCTCACGCGCGCCGTACTACTGCAGTGTATATCACTGAGCTCTGACTTGCTCAGGTGTTCTTTGTTTCTAAGTAAATTTCACGCTCTACTTGTTCAGTCATTCAGTTTTAGTTTTGGCTAATTAATATTCATATTTGCGATTATCCGGACTCACGATTAACCAGACTGTTCATCTCAGTCCCCACGAGTCCGGATAATCGAGGCTCGACTGTACTTAGACTACACAACAAAAAGGAGGGAAGGGTGACTTGCTCTCAGACTTTACCAGGGCCAGTGGTATCTCACAACACACTTATGCAACTGGACAAATTTATTAATGAAAGTAGTGCAATATTACTAAGGGTTTTCTTGCTAGCTGAACTTGTGAAAGAGGCAAGAAATGACAGAGGTTCATACACACTGATTGGGGGCTGGGTACTGTTATTGGACATCACAATTTCAAGCTATAACACATGACCAGCTTTATGTTTTTCACCACATGGTGCAACAGCTCACCCAACCACCCTCCCATCCCTTTGCCAGTTTGTGTGTTTGTTGGGAATAGGTGTACATATATATGTCCAATAGTTTTTCTCTTTTTTGGCTGAGCTAGTCTCTGTCGCATTCTTGTGTGGCAGCATTGGCAAAGGACGAGATAAAGGTGTTTTATTACTTTGTTTTTTCAAAAAACTGTATAAGGAACAAGACTTTTAATTTTCGAAATATTGACTGACGCACAAAACTACGAAAAAAGAAAGAGTTGATTGTAGTTGCCTCACTTTTGGAAGGGGCTCTTATTAGATAGGAGGCATTCAATAGAGAGGGGTGTTAATCAAAAAAATGAAAATTTTAAAGGGAAATTTATTACATAAGAACCCACACACTGTTTGAAATGAGTAGGGGGCGTAGTTCCTGGTGTGGTGGTCTATCTCTATCTTTCATCTGTCTTTGACATTCCTATGTGGGTTGGGTGGTGGGTGAGTGGGTGAGATCAAATATGCACTGATAGCAGCTGTCAGAGGCGCCTTTACAGGCTGACATCCGATCTCATGACACTCTAGAGAAGAATCATAAGCCGCCATGAAACTATGTGATATGTGCGGGATATAAATCCATTACCATTAACAATTATAAATGTATGAGGCATTTATTAGGGAGTGGGCATCTATAAGATCATTATAGATTATTATGGTGCATATACAGCTGTAACTAGACTATGAGAAGTCTCTTTTTTATAGGGTAGTAAAGCGAGAGAAACACACAAGCACACACCATAATTGCCTCTTACGAGGGGACTTCCAACCATGCACCACGTCTCCTCGCAGGAGGTAATTATCACATGCACTTGCATGTTTTGCTGACTTAACTAAACCTAAGAAAAATAGGGGATGCTGGTAGTGTAACATATAACAGCCATGCTGTACCTACCCATACTACTCTGCACTGGTGACAGCTTTTCCTGACTCCTTTCCTCAGTGTTCTGTTGCGTGGATGACCCTTCCTGGATGACGTTATCAACACATGGTGCCAATGGCTGAGGAGTAGAGCTTCTAATTTGACGACGAGTCTAGATAAAGTTAAGATTCAATCAAAAAGCATTTTTGAAAGGCAGGAGGGTTAAACATGTCCACTTTTATCAGTAACATAATAATTTAAAGATACAAGATACCTTTTTGATGACATTGCTAACAGTAGTTTTTGGTGAACCTGTAACTCTTGCACTTTTGTTCTTCTATCCTGAATTAGAGAATAAAAATACACAACCGTAAGGGCCGACTGATCTAGCTGCTTAGCTGTTGAACAAGTACCTAACCAGGGCTGTCGTTAAGTTTTGAAGCAAGCATGACATGAAATTTCCCAACCATGACATCTGAACTTGCTCTGTGAACATGTTTATTTACAAAGCAACCTTCAGCAGTAACATGGACTGAGCTCAGCTGTAACAGGTGTTACAGGTTACAGCCCCTGATGACGGCCCGCATAACAATTTGCACTCTCCTTGGTAATACATAGTTAGCCTTCAGTTCTCCTCTTCCTTGTCCCCACAGCTCCTGTCATTGCCAGGGCCAGAAGCACTGCTTGGACAAGACTGTGCTCTGAGAAAAATTTTGGGGAGTCCACAAGTTCTGAACCTTTGAAATCCAGGGTGCCCTGCATTATGTTTTGCACAAAACCTTAGAATTTCCTTGTCCACCAAAGGCAATGGTAAGTCACCAGGGGTCACTTTTCACTGCTACAGCACAGCCCTGTTGGATCTTCCATCTTGTCTTTAACAAGCCAGTGACAGGCATTGCCCAAAACAATGCATGTTTACCCAGCTTTTTTCATTTCTGTATTGCCAGCATTTACTGGCATGGGACATTTTCACAAGATTCAATTTTATTTTATTTCCTAATTTAATTCTGTTTGTGTGCTCAAAATGTTGAGGGGGGTCCAATGGAGTTAAGCAAAGATGCTCCTTTGTTGCGCACAAGCCTAACAAATCATTGGAAAATTAAGAGTGACAGGAGGGGTACTTGGAGGAAAAAGCATAAAGCCTTGATAAGTTTATCCATGATTGCTGGAATTTTCAATGTGCAATGGCAACATGGTTGAGGCACTGGCCTGACATACTGCTAAGGCTACAAAAAGATGGCATGAAAGTCATGTACCTTATTGTTTGAGTCAAAATTGCTGACTGAAGAGTTGTTTGAAGAAAGTGTAAAAAGTCTTGAGCTGCGTCGGACACTTGGAGAGCCTTGAGATGAAGCAAACATTGATGATTGGGTGTGCATGTTGTGGACACTTGAGGAGTTCGTTGTCACAGGTTTAAATGTTGCATCACCCCTTCGTGTTCCGACCTACAGGAAATAATACCTTGACCAAATTAACATCAGGATTTCAGGTTGCCTCAGAGATCCTGGACATGTAACAGAGCATGACTCCGCAGTAAGTAAGCAAGCTGATAGAACACTTGACCGCCTACAATAAGTAATTTATTGTATTTGCCCCTTATTCACACTTGAACTTCACTGTGAGTTCTCTAGCAGACAAGGTTTGCTGGCAGCTGCTGCCTACTTCTCTAGCTATGCTGCCCACTACTACAAAACATTTTGACAGGGAGCTGGGAATTACACAAAAACAAACCTTTTTCACAGGAGCTTTAGGGGCAAGGCTGTCTCCACCGCCAGGAGATGGGGTAATGAATGCATTCAACTGATCATTTGATGGTGAATCTGAAGCGAGCACTCCAAAACTGTTCAAAAAGACAATAACATCCCAGTTAGTTTCCTGCACAGGCTAAAATCAAGTTTCTTGACAAGTAAGTATATTGTTCACAGTTCATCCACTTGATAAATTTTGGTAACTTTTCTAACACATTACTTTTAAAGGCCCACATTCACCCAATAGGCTTTGCAAGCATTTGCTTTTGTTTTGAAAAGGTTCTTTTGTTGAACCCTGCAATCTGACTGGCTAGATCTCGATGTGGATGGAGTTTTCTTATACAACAGCAATTGTACCCCGGCACGCAATGCATCTTGGGTGAATGTGGGCCTTTAACATGGACCATCTGGTGACTGTCATACCTTGGTGTCAATGGACTCACTGATTGCATAGCTGCTAAACGATTCCTTCCAACCCGCTGTCGAATCCTTTTCTCGCCCACAATACTGACAGATGAAGGCTGCGATGCAAAGCCTCCCCCTGACATTTCAATCGAACTTGATTGCGATGAACCACCCGAAGGTGCCATAAGCATGCTTACATACTTTGGAGTCATACTCTGAGATGGGTCGAGGTTCTCAGAGGCTACTGAGTCAATGTTGCATCGCTGGTTATCAGATGGAGTTGTGGTATCCATAGTGATGGAGGTTGAGCCCACAGTCATGTTTTCCTTGCGCGTTAAGGTTGAAGTGATCTTTGGACAGGATGATGATTTGAAATAATCAGCAGGATCTGGCTTCTCTCCTGGAAATTCAAATGTGATTGATTGATTGATTGATCTTTAACTAAAATTTCAACACATTTACAAACGTGGCATTTACAAACATGACTTTTCAAAACGCGACATTTCAAATGGATTTTCTGTTTCCTTGGCAGAAAGTTCTTCATGTAAATGTTGTGGTTCAATTTCACCCTTGGTTGAAATTTTATTTTCCTTTGTGTCAAAGTCATTATCATATACCAAACCCAAAAAACAAAGGAAATTAAAATTTGAACAACAACATAAACAAGCAGGTACAGTATTACACTGCCTCTGCTTTTGCATGAATTTTAAGTAAATGCAAGTCTCTTGTAACTGTGTCTTATGTAGAGACTTGGTAGTTATTGGTATTGTGGTTCATGGAGTACTTAATGTTGTTCTACTACTGTTGATCTCTTTTGCAGGCTGTTTCATCATCATCATCATTATACACGAACTCAGTAATTCAATATGACAGCATGTTTACCTAATTGACAAAGATTTTCAAATGAACTCTACAAGTAGGGGCTGTGTTTGTTGGTTCTCTACTCTGCCTGAGAGATACTCTGGTTTCCCCTCTCCAAAATTCTACTTTATTTAGTGTTGATTTGATTTAGTCTCCTCAATTAGTAGAGCACTTGTGCTCGGCTACAAAGATTTGAAAATTTGGTTTATCAACAGTCTGAGTTGAATGTAAATTGACCACTGTACAGGGATTTGATTAGCTGACATTTTGAGAGTTAACCCTTTGTTTGAGCGAAAACGTCAGCTAATCGAATCCCTGTACGGTGGTCAATTTACATTATCAATTCCATTGATAAACCAAATTTTCGTGTTTCACTCCCCCACTGACGCACCACAGTTTCCTTAGAAACTAATCCCCTTTATACAAAGATTTGAAACTTATCCTAAATAAAGTGATCATTGTGATCATCATCATCATCAACGTCATACATCAAGGTCATCATCATACAGCAATTCAGTAATTTACAGTCAAGTCAGGTCAAGCGTACCCCCCTAGATTACATTAATGAGTTGATTATTTAAACATTGAACCTGTTAGTCATTTGGAATAATGCAATTATTTTGAAATATTCGAATCAAACTTTGATTGCTGATTGGACTAAGCAAACAAAAGATGCTCCTTATATGGGAAATCGAAGCGTCCAACATGGCATCCAACGGTGAGTGGAAGTGATAGGTGAAATACAGCATTGTAAATGTTATTATCAAGACGTTTTTTTTGCTTTCTACATCCCATAGAGCTTGTAGAAGTCTTATTTGTGATAAAAGGATTTCAGGCGAAGTTCCAGCAAGTTTTCTCGTCAAAAGTTTTGGTCATTTACAATTTGCTGTACGCTACCACACATCAGCTGTGTTTAATTTCGCTCCGTACAAATTTATTATTTTTAGGATTCTCGGAGAGAACAATATTGTTGGATTTTAAAGGGCTAAAAAAGGTGTGCTCTATTATTAAAAGAGGTGACAGAAATAAAGTCTTGTTGGTCGAATGCATTTTTCAAACACATCTACGTACATAGTCCAATCAGCAATAACTGCTTTAATTATTGAAGTTTGATTCGAATATTTAAAAAATGATCGCATTATTCGAAATGATGAGCAGGTTCAATATTGAAATAATGAACTCATTAATGTAATCTAGGGGGGTACGCTTGACCTGACTTGACTGTAATACAACTGCATGTTTACCTAGTTGACAAAGATTTTCAAAGGAACTCCACAGGTAGGGGTTGTATTTCAAACTGCTTTTAAAACACTCTGCAGCTCTTGCAAATTGTTCAGATTTCCTAAAATAAAGCAAAACATGTCAATGAAATTGAAATCTTGGGAGTAGAAATCAACAGCAGACTCTGCTGGTTGAACCATATTGACAAAGTAAGCAAAAAGGTTTCCTCGGGCATCGGTATTGTTAAGACGGGCCAGACCATTTGTCAATTTTAATACTCTGGACATACTCTATAAATCACTAGTGCAATGCCACCTTGACTGCTGTGGCCCTGTCTGGGATATGATTGGGAAAACTCTATCAGACAAGTTGAGACTTCAGATCTGAGCGGCTAGCTAGGGCGATGACCGCTTCCTCTTATGATACGTGGTCTGTAGCCCTCCATTTTGAAGTGACGTTTTCATTGCCGTCGCTGTCGTCGTTGCTAAAGCTCCCTAATATCTAAAACAGAGCTGTAGTTATATAGGGGGACACCTATGGAATCACTTATCAACAGATGCTAAGACTGCCTCTTCCTTGCACTCCTTTAAAACTGCCTTGTGTCATAGTGATTTTGCCTTATAACAATAAAAGTTTAATTTTCTATTCAAGTGTTTTATCATTACTTAAGCCGCGGCTACACGAGCGATTTCTTGCTTGCGATGGTGATGCGATTTTTTTTTAATTGTCGCGTCACCAGCGCGCAGTGAAAATCACCCGTGTAGCCACCCTCGCACAGGTGATACGACAGCTCAAAAAATCACAGAAAAAGAATCGGGAAAAATTAAACTCATTCAATTTCTCGCGATTTTTTTCTTGCGACGTTCAAGGGTGGCTACACTTGTGATTTTCATCACGCGCTGGTGACGTGACAAAATTGAAAAAATCGCATCACCGGCGCGAGTGAAAAATCGCTCGTGTAGCCGCAGCTTTAGTTAGATGCCTTTTAAGCATTTTCCTCGTTTTTCTCTTTTTATAGACTGAATGCAAGATGGCTGCCTTTAAATAATCTATTCTTTTGTTTGTATTCAAAATAGCTCAGGACCAACCTCATGTTTGAGATAAAAACTCTAAAGAATTTATTATCCCGAACGAGGTTAGTCAGGCTATTTTGTATACAAACAAAAGAATTATTTAAAGGCAGCCATTTTGCATTGGGTCTATTGTATTTTACTCATGGGCTACTGCTGGATGCATTTTTCACTGTGATAAAATAAAGGCTATTGTTATCATTTATCACTGTTGCAGAGTCATTCTAAAGGTTTGAGAAAACAGTCCAAAGTGGTGTATTCTTAAACACAAATCATTGAAGATCACAAGAACAAACCTGCAAATTTGTCCTAAAAGAGCCAGTCCGTAACCTGCTGCAGATCCAAATTCTGAAGCAATGGTCTCCAGGGACTTATTGTTTGTCAAACAGCCTCCTGTGAGCGCCATTTCACCTTCAGCAAGTCTGCAAAATTTGGTTAAACAAAAGGCAACTCTCTAATCAGTATTTTGTATAAATCTACTAGCATTCTATCATGAATGCTGTTCTCTGATTGGCTATGCTACATTTACTCACTACTACTTGTACATGTAGATAGTGAGTAGAGGTTGTCAACAAAATGGCAGCCTCTTCTTCACATTTTCAAACTGTCTGCGAGAAGGATTTAAATAATTTACTTCTTTAGTTTTGAATGACTAGAAGATTTATACCAACACAATTAGATTATTTGCTCTAGATTTCTATACTAAAACGATCAGATTATTCACTTCCGATTTCTATATGCATGATAGCTGATTCAGGCTGTGCCCTCATTTTTCATGCAAAAGAAATCTTGAGCTCATAATCCTATGGTTAATTATACACTTTCTGTAATATTACATGACTAAAATAACAAAAGATGGCAGCAAAAGGAGACAGGAGTGGCCAAGCGGTTAGGGCGCTGGATTTCAATGCGGTTGTCCCGGGTTCAATTCCCGCTCTGGCC
Organism: Pachyseris speciosa; assembly: GCA_016490735.1. NCBI lineage: Eukaryota > Metazoa > Cnidaria > Anthozoa > Scleractinia > Pachyseridae > Pachyseris > Pachyseris speciosa. The sequence goes on from JAEMWC010000477.1 coordinate 316,007, forward strand.
GCTAGCTGGTGTTGTTCTGGGTAGTCCCTGGTTCAACTCCTCGGTCATCCTTGTAAATAGCCAACTGGTTTGCCTCCGGCCAGTTGGGATTCTTATCACATTGAGTTTATTTGAATTATTTGTTTCTCACATAGTTTGTATTTGTACCATTATTCCTGAAAAGCCCCGATGGGGAGAGGATAATTAAGTAATTATCATTATTATTATTATAAAAGATTACATGTCTCTTATTACTACGATCCAGCTTACAGGAATAAAAAAAGTATCCAACTTACTTATCTAACTCCAGACAGCATTTTGCAAACAGGAAGCGGCATAATGGAGTGGGACATCCTTTGCTTTGGAGCAGAGAATATGCTTTCTTACAATGGCCAGATTGGTAGAAGCAGGTGGCCAGGAGATAAAGAGTGTCATCAGAACCAACTAAACCAAAATACAGGTGAAAGCAAAAAATTCAGACAATGTTAGGCAAAACAATTACAAGCTATGATGTAGCAACTAGAATGGTTTTCAATTGAGTGTCGAAAGTAATTATGGTTTTGCTTTGGTCTTGCATTGCTCTGCTCTGTGATTGGCCATGAAAACTCATGCCACTTTCTCAACCAATGATAAGCAAAACCAAAACCAATTGTGACTTGCACGCTCGTATTTTCCCGCCCTTTGTGCCGGCTACATGTAATTGCTTCGTTTTCTGATTGGCTCATTGCACTACTTACTTCTGTTGTGATTAGGTCAGAGTAATTGCTTTGGTTTTGGTTTTACAACACTCAATTGAAAAGCGCTCTTACTAATAATAATAATAATAATAATAATAATAATAATAACATTATCTGTATAGCACTTTATACAAAAGTTCTAAAGTGCTTCACAATAAAAGAAGAAAACTTACATTACCTAATGAATAAAATAACATTTAAAAAGATAAGTTTATAAAGATGATTTAAAAGTGCTGACACTGGAGCTACATGTATGCCTAATATAGCAAGGAAGGCAGTTCCATAATTTGGAGGCACATACAGAAAATGCTCGGTCTCCACAAGTTTTCAGATTTGATGTAGGAACTTGAAGCAGAAATTTAGATGAAGACCGTAAACTTTTTTTTTTCACAGCACAGGTTCAGCTGAGGTTTGAGCCACCAACCTCCTGCTTGAAAGTCCGATGCTTATGCTTTGTGCCAACTCAGATGCATCCTGTACAATTCAATTATCAGAGAAATTGAGCATTGTATTTATGGCAAACGGCAAACACAAGATTGTTCCAAGTACCATGGAAACCATGCAAAATAATTCTTGCATTTGTGGCTAACACAAAACTGCTCACACAGTCTATACAAGGAACAACAAAAAGGGAAATGGAACTGTACAAAATCTTGGTCTCATTGTTAGTTCTGCTGTAAATTCCATTCTTTATTCAACCTTTATCCAAAGTGTTATAGTCCTGGAAAGGGAGACCATCATGTAAGACACATAAACCCTGAGATAAAAATGTATTTAAAAAAGAAGAGTGTAAAAATGAAGGCCAAAAGAAGGCCATACAATTGATTCCTTTAATTTCTCTATTAAAACTAGAGGACAACATGGCAAGTATACATACCTCTTACTAACCGAGTTCGAGGTCCGTACTATAAGTTACGGACCGAGTTTTTTCCTGTTGATTTATGGCCCAAGGGCAAAGCGTGGGGACCATAAATTAATGGGAAAAAACGAGGATGGTAACTTACAGTACGGACCAAGAAAACAAGGTACATGTAAGTAAGATATTTATTATATCTCTGAGGTTAATTAGGCGCGTGGGAAAGAAACTAGTTGAAGTCAAGCAGGCTGTACTGTAGAATATAGCCCGCAAAATTGACCAATCACAGCGCGCATACTAAGTGAGAGATATAATAAAGTCATGTGGTATAGTTAATGTTCACTTGATAGGGTTGTGAGAGTTCAAATTCCAAGTGGTAAAACTTGCAGTATTCAGAAGAAACCACTGAAAATTTATAGCTATAATAATTATTAATTCATGCATGTCCATGGTTGAATACAATAGACTTAAGAACAAAACGAAATTGGTTACCACAGGCTTCACCAATGTTATTTTGCATAACGCAACCTTTATTTTACTCTAACATGACATCAACATGGTGAGAAAAGTAATAAATACTTTTTTTGAACTTAGAAAATTCTAAAAAGAAAAAAAGCTGTGTTAGAAAGTTAGTGGGGGATGATGATGAATGCATAACAGATCCTAAAGAAAATAACGACAGAGATCCATAGCTTTTACACAAATCGTTACAACAAAGAATCTTGTGATCAGGATGACGGCATGCCAACTGATGTGTTCCTCATGAATGTAAATATTAAAATGTCAACAGACAAACAGAGGGAATATTTGGAGAGAAAAATTACAGCAAACAAATATTTTGAAACCTTAAATCCTTTGAGGAAAACAAAACACCAGGGAATGATGGATTGATTGTGGAGTTACATCAACTTAAAGGGGCACTGTCACGTAATTTGGGTCTGAACCCAAATGTGTTTGCAAAGTGCAATGGTTAAAAAAAATTTGCAAGTTTCCTACGAAATACTTAATATGTGCAATGAAACTATTTGCGGTTTACTATGGCCACGGATAATGAGGAGGAAATAGATTGCAACTTGAAAGGTTTCATCGTGTCCCGGACAAATTGCCATAAAATAATTCTACTTTTTATTCAATCCAAGAAATGAGAGATCGACTTCTTTGTGTTAGACCAGCCGATCACATAAAAGAAAAAGTAATTCCTCACAATTTTAAAAACTTAAGACACAAATTGCCGTGACAGTGCCCCTTTAACTAAGGGCTGTGGGTCGTAGGCACACTACAGCCACTAACTGAAGTTAGTCTCTCAGAAGCCTCAAATGTGTGGTATGTAAAGATTCCTACTTTCCACTCAGAAATATATGAGACATGTGCTTGGTGCTAAATTATGGAATGAGATACCCAGTAGAATGAGAGATATGTCAAAAAAAGTTTTTAAATGAAAATTAGTTAGTATGCTCTTTGAAATAATTATTAAAAGACAAAGATGATTACCTTGATGCAATCATGATAACACATAAGATGAAATTTCAAAATCCTAAACCTTAGCTTCTTTCAAAGCTTGCATTAAATATGTCTCTCTCGCTTTGACTTACACATATTTTTCTCCCCTTTTTCTTTGCTTTTTTATCTATTATTTTGTAATAGAATTAATTTGGCATGCCACGACTAGCGATTTTGGCTAACTGCGTGCCAAGAAATTGTACAGCCACTATTATGAAATTAATGTCTTGTCTTGTCTTGTCTTGACATATCTCAGGCTTAAATGGTTGGTCTTACCTTCTGCAAAAAGTCGTTCAGCAAGGAAGATTGCATCTTCAAAGGCATAATGGCTCAAAGCATGCCATATAGATGCCTAAAATGAAAACAAAGGAGACACAGACAGCTCACACAAGATAGAGACACTTCTCATTCCTTTCAGGGTTAAATTCATGGTTCCACATATTGCTGAGGGTGTTAAAAACTAAAATACCAATTAAAGCATTAGTTGGCAATCTTTCAGGGTGTTAGCCAGGATAAACAGCATAAGAAATGCAACCACTGTATCATCCTCTAACATCTACCTTTGTTTCTAACACTTTTCAACATAACCCAGTTATCAGCTACAAAAAGGGCATTTTAATTTTCCATAGACAGGCTGGGAAGTGTCAACCAGGAAAACTGCCAACTTACAAACTAAAGAGCTGGAAATAAACCAATTCTACCATTTCTATGCTGAGCAGGTTGGTCACTGAGTTATGTTAAACAATAAATTTGATGATTAGCTCTTGACTTAGTCTCAGCCAACTTTTCAGCCACTAGTTGGTGTGGGACATGGTCTCTCCACATCTATCAGCCAATCAAACTTTGCACTTTTCATCTTACTAATGACTAGAGCGGTTTTCAGTTGAGTGTCTTAAAACCAAAACTTAAGTAATTACTCTGA
>JAEMWC010000477.1:325000-410000 GCA_016490735.1 Pachyseris speciosa
TTTATATATTTCCCACGGACTGTAAAACAAAACGAAAAAAGAAATACAAGTTAAATAGCGGTCAAAGCGGAAAAACCAACAACAAATTACGAGAGACACCCCTTAAGCAACAAACAAAAGGCATTTGTGATTGAAAAGTGTGGTATAGTATTTCAATAAATCAATGTGGAACCTATCAAAGTGCATTGTTCGCTGTGTAGTTCAACTACAAACTGAGTTGTACTTCAGTGTATCATGCAAGCAAGAACAAAATTGTCCTGTTAGACTATAGCACGTCACGGTTTTACATTTCTTTTAACCTGTATTAAATCTAAAGTTTCACTGCAGTTGTTTGAGTTTCGTACAAAAACTATTTTAAGACGAAAATGGCGAGTTTGAGATTTGAAATAAGCCCCCCTTTCTAATAAGCCCCCTCCCCCCCCCCCCCCCCCGTTAATGAGGCCTGAAATTAAAGGTATTTTCCGATTAAGGCAGATGCCAATTAAGGGCCTGTTCAAATGGTGGTGGGGGACCCCATGCAGGAAGGTGAGGTCCCCCACCTAGGTGGGGACCATAAAAGCTACAGCGTTCACAGGCAACCCTGGGCGCTGGGGTGAGTTTAAGATGCTATCGCGTGGTCGCTTTGAACGTATATTCTTGGTTTTCACATGATGTCATCAAAAACTAAAACTCAAAAGTAAACAGATTTTTGCATTTTTATCTTCATCGTGTAAAAGACATTATAAATGTATCTGCTTCCACGTTTTCAGCTCGGTACCTTGCTTTGTTTTGAAAATAGAGCAGTTTGAATTTTATAGTTTTTCACAGTGTGTGACATAAACAGATGTCTGCCCACAAGCGTATCACGTAAATGAAAACATCGATTCACCGTGTGCTTTTTAGGTTTTAAAAGCCAATATGACAAGACAACCATCTATGTGAAAGTTTGCTTGCTCAATAGAGCGAAGAAAGCCTTTGAGATAGCTCAAGTAAGTTCCAGATGTTTTTCAATCGTTTCCGGTCGCCATGTTGGAGCTCATCAATAAGTTTGAGTGGTACATTTTGACGAATAACTCGAGTACGGGACGTTGCACAGCCATGAAGCCTGGGTATATTGTTTATTTATTACTCTTCTACAATATCTCAATTTCTTCACTTTATCTATTGAATGGTTGACGATTTTATTTTTTCACTTGCGTGACTTACGCGTGACTGAAAACCAAGAATTAACAAAGAATTTAGAGATAATTGCCCGGATGAGCCTCACCCCACCCCACCTCCAGCATTCACATGGAGAAAACGCACCCCAGCTAGGCGGGTTACCCGCCCTGGCTGACCGAGTAACCCGCCTGAGTGAGGTACCCCACCTTACATGTGAACGCTATCGAGAAAAAAAGAGAGATTGTATGGAGAGCGTGGTAACCCCACCTAGGTGGGGGACCTCACCTGCCTGGGGTCCACCACTTCCATGTGAACAGGCCCTAACTCCGCCTATCCCGCTTTGGTAAATTCTACTGGATGTTGATTTTTTATTAATTTAAAATATGTATTTTCCCCATCCAAACTACCCTTCGCAATTAAATGTTTTTATCGAGCGACCGACTTTCCTCTCGCCATTAAAATGTGAACGGGAGAAAAATTTGTATCCTGTCCTAAAATGATGTAAAAAAAATCAATAAAAAAGGACGCGATTTACAGCGCTTGCTACAGGAAAAGAACCCAGTAAATTTTCTTTAGCGCAAATATGTTATCTTTACAATTATCTGAACGTCATAAATCAATCTGGTTTTGACAGTTTGTTGTGCAAGTGCCGACGAAGCGACGGTGATTACAACATTTCGTATAAAACAGCAAGTAATTGTTCCCTATGGTTAAATGCACAAGCATTACGCAGAATCATAAAAAGCTGCTTCATTTCATTTGGGCTGATGGCTCTAAATCTCTTTTTAAAGATCTTAGCCGTTTTCTTACGACCAACAGCTAAAAAAATTAAACTTAATTTCCCGTGCTGTGTTCAGGTCTTAGATCAACCAAAAGCCCCGAGATATGAAGACGGCAAATAATATCTTTTAAATCACAAATGCCGTTTTTTGTTGCTTAAGGGGTGTCTCTCGTAATTTGTTGTTGATTTTTCCGCTTTGACCACTATTTAACTTGTATTTCTTTTTTCGTTTTGTTTTACAGTCCGTGGGAAATATGTAAACGTTATTGACATACAACACAGGACTCGCTCACGAACACAAATATGACAAGTACGCGGCGAAAACAGGCACCGAAAACTCATCTAAACTCAAGCCTATGTGAAATTTTGATTTGATGACGTTCAGAAATAATTTTCCAATAATTGTGAAGCATTTTTCGACCCTCGACTAGTTACCCTCGACCCTCGACCGAAAGGCAAACTCAACACAGCACAATCGCTTTCTGAGTTCAAGTGTATATAGTTTCCTCCTGGCCTCCTGCTGGGTCACGCTGATCCATGTATAGCTGATTTTTGTTCACCTGAGTGTACTGTAACGTATTGTAATTTACTTGTAATGTATTGTAATGTGTTTATCTACGCCCCACCTGGAAATCAGCTTCTGTTGTGTGTGCTAGCGTGGTCAAATAAATTTGTATTGTATTGCATTGTATTGCATTGCTTTGTATTGTATTGCATTGCATTGCATTGCATTGTATTGCATTGCGTTGCATTGTATTGTGTTGTTGCGTTGCGTTGCGTTGTGTTGTATTGTATTGTATTGCGTTGTGTTGTGTTGTGTTGTGTTGTGTTGTATTGTATTGTATTGTGTTGTGTTGTATTGTATTGTATTTTATATAATAGCAAAATCAATGCGCGCGCTCTGATTGGTCAGTCAGCTATGGTTTATTGTTCCAGTTAAACTCATGGAAATTTCGCGCGTCTTCTGGATTATTATATAAAAGCAATATACCACAAGTTTGTATGGTTCGTAGGCTGATAAACCACTTGGGATGTTGGAAGAACACTCGAAGAATCCGTAAATCACTCGCCTGCGGCATCCCGCGTGGCCGGGTTTGCATTGCATTGCATTGCATTGCATTGTATTGTATTGTATTGTATTGTATTGTATTGTATTATATGACTGGCTCTTTCAGCGGTCAAGATGAATCAATTCTCCTGCTGTGATTGGCTACCCGCGAGGTCAAGATGGAGCCATCTTGACAGCTCGGGATAGCCCGTTCGTCCCGCGTTTTACTGTCTTTTAATAGCGTCCTTTGAGTCATATAATAAATCCTTTATTGACCAAGCTTATTCGTTCAAGATAGCGGGATATTGGCCTCGTTCTTTTTTTGCGTGTTTATGGACCTCGACTTCGTCTCGGTCCATAAACACGCAAAAAAAGAACTTGGCCAATATTCCGCCATCTTGACGTCACGCTTGGTCAATAACCCATATGTATTGTATTGTATTGTATTGTATTGTATTGTATTGCATTGCATTGCATTGCATTGCATTGCATTGCATTGTATTGTATTGTATTGTATTGTATTGTAATGCCTGGAACAAGCAAACTATAGACAAGGTGCAAGGGAAGGGGGCGGGGTTGGCAAACAGTGGGGTCAAAATCTCCTGCTTCCTGTACACTGTTCCCCTGGCTGCTGTGCCTTTTTCTCCCGAGCTCCCACACTTTTTCACGTGTACAATTCCTGCTCCATCCCGACTCCTGTCCCCCTTCACCAAAGAGAAATTGGGTGGGAAAATTCCCTGTAATTTGACACTTTGATGAATTTAAAAGGGTGATTGTCTTGCGTAGAGTAGTATTCTGCTGTTCCTGGAATCATTAGTGAGAATAAGCACTGTGATTTCTATGTGAGTGACAGTGAATTTTGTTGAGATTTCAATCTTCGTTCTGTATCTACGGAAACGTATCAGTCCTCCCGGAGAAAATGGCTAGAGCGCGTTGAGGTAAAAAGTTGACTGAACTTATGCAAAACAAAAACTGCGAAAATCTCACTTGCAAAACTCTACCATCCATTTCCAATATAAAAGTCTCTGAATGTAAATCTAATACGAAATCAAGATACGAGATTACTTCGCGGCAATAAGAACAAGTAAAATTAAATACAAATGTGAGTGCTAGAGAAATTTTTCCGGCACGTGCGTGTAAAATGACGTGTCCAAGCTTGTAATCGTTTGGTTTCCCACACTGGCACGTAGTTTTTTGCTGCGTTAATGAAACCAACACGATTAGACCATGGCTCAAGACTTGCCCTTCTCTATTTCAAATATTCTTCGTTCGGATTTTCCCAACCCTTCTCGAATTTCTCCGACACCAAGGATGCTGTATATAGAACATTTGCGAGAAAAAGAACTGTTCAAGAAGAGTTTGCAAACCCGCCAGTGTGTCCGAGGTCTCCACCGAGGTGACGTTTTTGACAGAGGTAGTTTGTTTGCCGCTAAAGCTCAGAAGGAAGGAGTGTTTCTGTGTTCAGGTTGTAACAGGCAAAGAGAAGTAGCTGAAAACTATTCGCTGGAGCCGAGAGAAGGTAAACTAGTATTTTGGACGAATTTGCCTCTTAGCGAATTCAGTTAACTTAATTAATGCGATTTTCTGATGAGACTTTGTTCTAGTGTTACAAAAAATTCGTCGCATACTAAAATACGTAAACATCAACCAGTTAGATTATGAATTTCTTCCTAGAACGTGAAAATAACTAGACTTTCGTGCCAGGTTCATATTTTTTGAACTCGTAATAAAATTAGAAAACGCCATCTTACTTTTTACACACCATACAAATGAAATCTGCTAAATTTAGCCTCATTTTATACGATTCGAAACTAAAACTTTAATTTCCCGGCCTGGATGAAACTTTGCTTTGTGACATGTACAATGCACACCAGCAGTTTAAAAAATTAAATATCTCCAAAAAATTCTGCAAATTCACCCTAATATAGACCAATATATGATTTTTGCGTTTGACGTTTGCGTCCGACGTTAGGAAAACGCAACCTAATCTTGGGTGACCTGTGATACTAAGTGGTGAGATCGATCCTGTACCATTCCTGCGCCATCTTGAATTACGTCATAATTCAGCCTCTCTATGTTCGATCGCTGGTGAGGTTCGACGTTTGACTCAACAGGCGAACTTAACTAATTTGGGTCGACCTAAACTGCAAAGCACGGCTCATGTAAAGTACGGCGTTTGACACGGGCTTTGCAGACCAAAAATATATTTCACAAAAAAAAAAAAGATTTTCAAGTGAAGTGAACTACGGTAAGCAGACAATAGACTCCGTGGCGCCAGAGCGTGACACGTAAGATCAAAACCTTCCCGTAAAATCAAGTACTGTTTGTGTTGTACAATGTAGAGAGCAAAGTCAACGAATGTTGGCTTCGTTTACAACATTTTCCCTAGCTTTGGAAGCAAATAAATAAGGTGCCCTAGTAGAACATAAATGCATTTGTGACATAAGATGCTGAACACATCTCGCATCGAGCACGCTGGCCGATTCTGAAGCTTTTATTTTTTGCTGCAAATAAGAACCAAATCCTTGTTTACACTTCAATATTGTTTTCCCATCGCAAGATCTGAAATATTACCGAATCATAGCTAAATACCAGCCGACAACTGAAGAAGCACATTTGACCGATCACAACCCAGTCACCTCATACTACAAACCCGTAATCGATTTCAGTATTATCACATCAGACTACCGCCGAGCAATGGATACTCGAACGCATTCCTGATCTACGATTACGACTAGTTTATTTGTTATCGCAAAAAGAAATTGACGTTGGGATATTCTTTGGAAAGGTTACCGGTACAAACGTGCAAATTTGTTTCTCGGAGTTACGACCGGTTAACGGGATGATGTGTAGAGATGTACAGGTGTAGCGCTCAATTAAGCAAATACTTTCTTTCGCCTTTACAGAACACAACAAGGAAAGAGAGATCACAGCAGAAGGCACCAAAGATGACAACAAGACAACAGGACAAAACAGCGCGGTAAAAACCAAAAAGCGTAGGACTCATTTTTCACAGAGGCAAGTCGCTTATCTGGAGGACGTGTTTTCCCGTCAAAAGTACCTTACACGTGACGAGCGCGCACTGCTGGCGGGTGTCCTGTACTTGACGGAGCTACAGATCAGGAACTGGTTTCAAAACCGGAGATACCAGTTAAAGCAACAAATAAAAGCCGGACCTAAGAGGTCTAAATAGGGTTTCCTTAAAGCACACTGCAGTTACGATGAGACATATATCAGATGTTCCTGTTCTTTCAGGTTTAGCTTAAAACTGTTTCTTATTTGGGTTGTACTCTCTGATCGGCGTTTTATTCATGTTTTTTGCGCGAATAAGCAAGCTTCGGAAAGCATCGGTTTTAGGTCCAGATTGAAGAGAGCGTACCCTACTGCGCACGCTTGAAGAGACGATGTTAATGATCATTACAGAGCCTCGTTTCTGCGAAGGACGCATGCGTACCTGAGGACAAGTAACTGGCTAAACAAAGCGACGAGGTAGGCAATAGCATACAAAGAAAGGAAATTGTTTTGGTTTGAAACACTGTATAATTGCACGTACGCGACGGTGTCCGTACTTGTTAAACCAGTCAAGAACTATACACGTCACATTTCTAAACCAACTTACGTTTATCAAGGGTGGAGTCGGGAGAAATCCGGGAAAATGTGGAGTTATCGATTTATTAAGGGCCACGCGTTCTGAAAGTCCTACTCGCGAGAGTGTTTGCGAAAATTTGGGTTCAGTCGATAAATATTCGTGTGAAATGAAAACGAAACTTGGGAGCGAAAAAAGTTTGCATTTTCAAGCCATAACGAAACCATGTGGACCAGCAGTTTGTGACCTGACTTTGCGTTCCTCGCATCTCGGGATTGTCCGAGAAAAAAGAGTTTCTTACAAACGGCGCCGCCTGAATCAAGGGCATTCCTGCGCGGTTTATTCCGTGGGGAAAAAACATCGTTACAGTTTTACCGCAATATCTTACTTTGGAAAAGACTCCCGCCGAGAGTGCCGCGTGAAGGATTGTGGGATTGCTTGGGGGAACGCGATTGTTTGTAATCTCGCAACTGATCTGATTGGCTAATTTGCCGTTGTCGATTAGAGTCTAGACAACGCTGGTCGCGTCAACGTGTCACGCAACCTCTTTTTTCATACATACGTACATACTTTATTTGACCTGCTAAACTCCTACTGTATACAATTAACATTCTACATTAAAACTAAGTTACTAAAAACAATTGAACTATAATACTTACTAAAACTAAGATGCAAACGTTAATACTAAGTTAAAACTGACTATTTACAATAAAAAAAATAACCTGCTAATTTTAGATAGATTCAAAAATTTAAGAGGTGTAAATATTAAATATTAACATTTAATAATACAAAAAGTTTATATCCTTATTAAGATTTACTGTGGTCCCTTTATTAAATGTTATTTTGTTGAGGCTGGTTTTGTTACGGTTCAGTGCTACTTTCAAAGCATCTAGCTTTTCCAAGTTTCTTGTCGTTCTGTCCAGTGAATTCCATATCACAGTCCCTCTATATGAGAAGCTATTTCTTCCTAGCTCTATTTTCTTCCGTTCACCTTAAGTAATACACGTCTGCGCTTAGATTCAGTAAAAGTAAAGAATGGAAATAACCTATGGTTTAAGCCCCGCTTAGCTTTAAAAACTTCAATAGCAAGCCTACGTTTGTATAGGTATCCTAGATCTTGCCACTTGATATAGCTCAGTACTTAACTTTCCAAAATATTCTGAGGAACTCTGTGGATGATTCTACCTACTTTAATATGTAAGTTCTCAATTTCATATAGCTTAGCCACAGAACAGTTGCCCCAGACAGATATGCAATATGTTATTTGTGGGATTACTGTGCTAAAATAAAATGCCTCTAGTAGTTTGGGTGATAGGTATCGCATTTTCTTTAGGACACGATACTGACTGCTTAGTGATTTATGTGTCTTCTCTAACTGATCTCTCCATGTCAGTTTGTTGTCGATGACCACACCCATAATTGTTCAGTTTCTTTTACGTTGATATTGCAGTAAAAAAAAGAAACAAATCGAATGTGGTTTAGCGTTGTCTGTACTCTTATTGACAACGGTATTCGTCATCAGAGTGGTCAAAAATGTTGTGGACTCACGTGCACGAGGCGCTTCCCTCAAACAATCCCACAATCACCTTCGCGTCCACTCGGTCCCGATCTTTTCCAAAATGGGCTATAGGCCACGACCATCTGCTACTGTTTACAGTCAGTTTCAGAAACTTAGCAAATTACCATTTGATAGTAGAAAAAAGATGGTACGTTTGATGACGTTTTGTTCATTGCCAATTTGTTGTTCTGTAAAACTTCCGCTGGAAAAAACTTTGAAACGATGTTAGAATAAAGTCTGCGTTCACATTCTTAAATTTGGAGTTACTGGTCGCTATAATAACCATAACCATAGTCATAATCTAAATCATTAACACTTACAACGTAATCCAAGAGCCATGATAGGACAGAGAGGGAGACTCTATTGTATAAATCCATACTGAAAGTATCTAATTTTGAGGCTGGGTCCCCCAAACCATATATACTGTTATATTCGCAAAAATGGGCAAAAAAAGTGATTTTAGGTGCATAACGGGATTTTATGGGACGTAGCCTCAAAATAGATGTTTGTATGGATTTTCAACTATGTTTTGTAGTCCATAACTTAACTTGGTCTCTGTTCAACCTTGGTCAAATGACCGATTGGTTAAAATTTGAAACTCGTCCCAGTTCCCTTTGCAACTCCGAAATGGCCAATTCCAGAAAACGCAATTGTTTTTTTAAGGGGGCCCTTTGCGCCACTTGGCGTGGATGAGGACCAATGAAGATGATGAACAGTACGGGCGTGTCACGTGCCCAGCACACTGGGACTTTAGCCTGGGACCAGGCTCCGCAGTGGTGTTAAGGAGCGAAAAAGAAGGAACATGGCCAAAAAAATCCCTCTTTTCGCTCCGAAACTTTGCGGAGCCTGGTCCCAGGCTACGGAGACTTTCATCCCTTCCCTAGTTCCAGGCCTTCTGGCCACGCCATTGACTTAATTCAAAATCTGACCTGATTCGAAACAAAGCAGATAAGAGTCTTGCAGCACGAAAAGCCATGAACAGAAATTTTCTACGCCGCTTTTTAAGTTCAAAGCCTCTACACCTCAGCGGGCTCGCTCAACAAGTTCGCCAGATTGCTGTTTCCCCTCACGTGGACAAGGATTTCAACTTCCCAACATGCCCCAATGATATGCCGCGGTCAGGAGGAATCGCCTCCATGATGAGGCTGCCGGTTCAGAGCACTGCTGAAGGCTTAGATGTGTGTTTTGTGGGAATTCCATTGGATTCCGGAACGTCGAATCGGTCTGGAACACGGTAGGTTTTCGTGCGAAGGGATTTTTTTCGCGATTGGGTGGCATTCTCGTTCGGTTCTTCAAGACCCGTTTGCTCGTTTCAAAGAAATTTCATCCAAACTTGAGCAAATTTGACTAAATGTACAAACTGAAGACATTGTAAATGTGTTATGTGGCGTTCGTGCACTCACTGTCCACGCTCCATATAAAAATAGCAGTTTTTGAATTGTTATACTATAAATTTCATGAAGTTCACGAAAGTCGCGCAACCGGACCGTGACATTCACTGGCACGGATACCGTCACGCGACCCAAGTATGAGACTAGGAAATATGAGGTTCGGTCTGACAAAGTCCCGGGAACCAGGCATCGCACCCCTACAAATCTTCAAAAATTAATCCCCCTCCTCCCAAAGGAATTGATCTGACAAATATATTCATGATTATATTTAATTAATTATTGATTAATTAATTAATGTTTGTCTGTTGAGGCTGCTTGATTCAGCAGAATAATATGATGTCATAAACTTAAGTATTTGGCCCATGTCTTCATATGTACAGCCTTGGTCCAAGACAAATAAGGACAGAATCTTGCCTACTTCGTCCATACAATAACGCTACTGGAGCAGCTCCATTTGAGTCTCTGATGGTCGCTGACATAGGTGATATCCCTATCAATACCTACAATCTTGCCGACACTGTAGATATTATACACAAACACATTGCCAGAATTACTGAACTTGGTTGCAAACCCTTGGTGTTGGGAGGTGATCACACAATCTCTTATCCAATTCTATGTGGAATCAAGGTTAGTGTTTCAAAGTGATCAATGTCTATTTTCTCATTAATTAACCCCAACTTTTGCATATCTTTTAGATAATAGTGTATGTCACAGAAATAAATATTTTTGTTGTCATAGTTTTTGTCCCCTGACCCTGTTTAGGACAAAAATAACCAGGCTAATACCTACTCTGTGTTGGACAACACCCTCTATGTTTAGACCGTATTTTAGAACAAATGAGATCACCCACTCTCTCTTGTTTTACAATAGCGCTAATATCTAGTCCCAAAAATTATCTGATGTTGACTGATGACCTGCTGAATAAATACAGACAAACATATTTGATTTCAGATAACTAAATACTCCACTTAGAGGGGTACTCCCAGAAAAATTGGTTGGGGGTGTGCGGCCTGCTTCCTGAAACCCTTACCCTATTTCAGACCAAAATTTGTAATTTTCCCTACCCTATTTTAGACCTGACCAAAACTTCGATACCCTATTTCAGACCTATTTCATGTACACCTTTGGCGTAAACATAACTAAAAGACAAAAAAGAAGGGCTTTTGTCAATGTTCTTTTCGCCTAATGATGAAGAAGTAGCTTCTTCTAAACAACATACCCAACTCAAGACTAGAGTGCACAAACCATACCCTATTTCAGACCAAAATGGTCAAAATCGATACCCTATTTCACACCAAAACGGCTAAAAAACCATACCCTTTGGGGCCGCACATACCTATATAGCCCATATAAGGGAGCACTTCCCCCACCCCCCCCCCCCCCACCACCCTTTTGATGTTTGATGTTGTCTTGCTTTAAACCAGGATAGACATGGCCCAGTTGGTCTGGTCCATATAGATGCTCACTCTGACACCAGTGACGCCATGTTCGGAGAAAAAGTGGCACATGGAACACCATTTCGCAGGGCAGTGGAAGAAGGTCTGCTGGACTGTAAACGTGTTGTACAGATTGGTTTGCGAGGAACAGGTTATACCAGGACAGACTATAAATGGGCAGCAGACCAGGTTTGTAAGAAACATATACTCTGGCCAGTGTAAAAACTTTCGCAAAATTTAATAAACTGAAGCTGCAGTTTAATGAGAATGAATATATGAAAATCATATATTTGAACTGTGGATTAATGATTACATATGTGGCTCATAACTGTGATGATCAGTCACATATTTAAGTTTTCATTTTGTTGATATTTATAAAATAAATGTTATATATTCCTTTGCCATTTCAAGGAGTCTTAAATCTCACACTTTTCCGTTACAATTTAAGATTGAGAAAGGGTTAATGTGGTGACTGTCAATATATACACCAATCAATATATACTGTAAGATTTGGTCTGCTAGTAATAACGATTCTCTGTAATCAATAGTTCTGTAATTAATGCTAAATGGAGAAAAATAAAAATACAAATACAAATACAAATGTGGCGACTAAAAGGCAAAGCCCTTACCTGCAAATCCCCCCCCCCTCCCCATACACACACACACACACACACACACACCGCAAATCTCTGCTACCAACACATCTTTCTGATGATATAATAATCTCTTCAAGGCTGTTCGGTGCTGTATGTTTGCTCTTTTAATGTTCCATCAGTGTTGTTTTCTAAACCCAGTCGATTTTGAAATGCTGTATTATTGCTTCAAGCCAATGATACACTGATTTGCCTGAACTGAAATGTAAGATCTTACATTCAAAATAGTATAAAGTGAAGTGGTCTGCAGTTGGACTGCAGTACAAGAATAAACCTGGGTCAGGGGTGACATGGCAAATAGTAAATTCAACACCACTATGTATTTTTTCTGTGGGTTTGAGACATTTCAGGCTCAAGTTGACCACTGCAAGGACTGATTCACACAAATATTTATTAACCCATGGAATTTGACGAAAATAATTTTATCAATAATGGTTTTGAAAGACAATTCACTTCTGCTAAGGCTTGGTTTCATTTCGCAGGGTTTTAGATTAGTCTTTGCACATGATTGTTGGCACAAATCACTGGAACCCCTCATGGCTGAAGTTCGGCAGCAGATGGGTAGTGGACCAGTCTATATTTCATTTGACATTGATGGCTTGGATCCAGCATTCACTCCAGGAACTGGTAAAGAGTACCCTTACCTTGTGTTTACCTCTGTCTTTAGGGCCAGAACCCTCTCATGAATGGCTCTTTGGTTTGGATGAATTTCCCTATTCCTATGCAGGGGTTTCAATAAGTTTTTTTTCAAACATCCATCTGGCATCTCAGCTGACTAAAGTAGGCGGCAACCTGATGAATTTTTTAATAATTTGAGTGAAAAAATGGACAAAGTAAGCAGCGGTAAGAGGTAAATTCTGACAAAGTAGGCGGCAATTTTTGCCAGTTGCCGGCTTCTAATGAAACCCCTGCCTATGGAAATTCCAATGTAGCTTACTTTACGCTTTCCCCTTCCACTGATTATCTTGTTATGAGATCTCATATTTCTGGAAGATCACAATGGAAAGAGACATGATGTGACAGACAATAAAAAGAATTGAGTTTGCATGAAAAATGCTATTGAATGATTATTATTTTTTATTTTTTACATTAGGGACGCCAGAGATTGGAGGACTAACATCTATTCAAGGAATTGAGATTGTGAGAGGCTGCCTTGGGATGAATATCGTGGGCGGAGATATGGTTGAGGTAAAATAAGTTCTAACCAGTTGAGCCAAGAGGCATTCTTGTTCTGCTTTAAAGAGCTCATATTTTATCTCATCAATTTACTACACACTGTCATTATCATCATCACCATCAACTACTGTCATCACTGTTACTTATTGATGATATTCATCACAAGGATGACATTCATCAGCCAACTTTCTGGACCTTCATCTTAACCTATCATCATCACCACCACCACCACTGTCATTATCATGGCCATCATCATTATGATCAGAATTACCATCATCATCACCACCACCACCATCATCCTCATTGTCATCATCACCACCGCCACCGCCATCATCATCGTCACCACCACCACCACCACCACCATCATCATCATAATCACCACCACCACTACCATCATCATCACCACCACCATTACCATCATCATCATCATCATCATCATCACAATCACCACCATCACCATCATCGTCATCATCATCATCATAATCACCGCCACCACCACCATCATCATCATTGTCATCATCATCATCACCACCTCCACCACCGTCACCATCATCATCATCACCATCATCGTCATCCATAATGGCCATCATCATCATCACAATTACCATCATCACCACCACCACAACCATCATCGTAATCATCGTCTTCATCATCATCATCATCCATTTTTACTGTCATAAGTATTATCTTAATCATAATTACATCTGTTCCTCATTTCCAGGCTGCAATGGTCTGAGTTACCAACTTAGGTTTGGATTTTTAAAAGCTGTTTTTGACCCATGTTTCTTGTGGATTATTTTCAGGTCTCTCCTCCTTATGACACAACTGGAAATACAGCACTCACTGCTGCAAACCTGTTATTTGAAATGTTATGTGTACTACCTGGGGTCCATTACAAGTCTTGATCAAGAATATACAATACAAATGACACACAGAAAGACAATTGAAGGGTATTCCACAAAAGGGGCGTACATAGCTATTTTGTCTTAAAATCCAAAGCTCTCTAAATTCCCTCTACTTTGGCATACAGACTGGTTATGGTGTCAGAAATGAGGCTCTGCACTTAGTTTGGGATTTAAAAGCCTGGATTTAGCAAATTCATATATGACTTTTGCCTGATACTAACACAACTCAAAACAAAAGCAATCAACCATGCATCATATCCTTTTGTTTCTGTTTCTTGAGGTTTTAGGGAAAGTCATAAGCTAACCCTTCGGATCCTAGCTTTCTAATCGCAAAATAAGTGAAGAACTTCATTTCTGACACCATTTCCAGTCTATATGCCAAAGTAGAGTGAGTTAAGAGAAATTTTGGATTTTAAGGCATAATGCAATACGCATACATACATACATACATACATACACACACACACACACACACACACACACACACACACATACATACATACATTACTTTATTTACCCTTGGATTTTAGAGTAGCTTGTGCAGCTAATATCTCCAAGCATTTAACCATCAGATGAGAGATAAACCACCACACCGGTAACTACGTCCCCTACTCTTTTCGAATAGTTCTTTTACGTCCCACAGAATCAATTATGAAGAGTTGTGGGACGGGGCCTACAGTTTATCATCCTTATCTGAGAAGACTAGAAAGTCTAACCATTTGCAGAATGATGTAATGATAAAGGCAGCACTTTCTCCTCAATTATTTAAAGACCCTGAGTGTTGGTCCGGCGGGGTTTAAACCTGCGACCTCCCGCACGCTAGTCCGGTGCTCTACCACTGAGCTAACCAGTCTTTTGAGGAATACCCTTCAATTGTTTCCAATTAATTTGGAAGTTAACCCATTGGCACCCGTGCCGGCCAAAACCGGCCGTAAAAAACTCCCATGCTTCAAAACATTGCAACTCTCTCAATCGCAGGAATATTACCTTAACTGTTAGTTGTGAGCACGAAATGGAATGCCCTTTAAATTTGGATATCCAATAAATGCAAGAAACGTAGCGATTTTTACCAAATATGGCCTTTTGAGTTTGGACAAGAACGAAACTGGCCGTTTTTAACGTCAGAGAAACAACAAAAATGCCCCTTTTGCCTTCATGTTTTTTAGGGAAATCATCGTCGAAAAACCAAAATTCAACCATCATAACGAAATTCAGTCCTTTTTCTAGCTTAGAAATGACTTTTTTTGTTCATATTCTTCTTCCCGAGCGTAGATACAGCCTTTTGTTCCAGTGCATTCGGGCCTTCCTGACATTTTCAACATCTTGAGCACATTGCATGCTGGGAACTAACGAGAATTTTTGACAGCGCCCGTTCCTTCCCCCAATTCTTTCACATATAAACTAAGTCTACAGCCACTCCGACCTACCGCCAAAATTTCCTGCTCGTGGTCATCTTCAGTACACAGAAATTCCAAAATATGTGGCGGTAGGTCGAGAAATTCATCAATAGTCGATTCCCAAAGGTACTAAGTGTTCGACCGGCCAAATTCCCAGTTCGTCGAGTAACAAGCCAAATTCAACAACAAAGTACATCACCTTGCTCGATTCTTTGAGAAAGTGGACTCTTAGCTACCGTAACGCTTAATGATGCTCATCAGGCAGCCGCTAAAGATGAAAAATGGCTGTAAATTTAGCAGAAATCGCAAGCAAACCCAACTTGGGCCATTGTTGTCGCTTCACGGATAAAAAATAGCTACGTCAAAATGACGTTTTCAGAAACCTTGAGCCTCCAGTGGCTTAGGACAGCACCACTTTTCCCTGGTAGTTCAAATAAAGAGTCACGAATTGCTATTCATCGTTTATAGGTGGAAAATCACTCCGAAAATGTAAAAACCTGCGGTAGTCAATGGGTTAAACTATTTCTTAATGGAACTTCTGAGATGAAAAATAACTTATTTTTTGCTCCAGAGTCTAACAGACTTTCTTATACTGTGCTGTGTAATGTCCATATTCGCTCACACCCACTGAATGAACATCAACAGCAAATAGCACTTCTTGAGGAGGGAAACTCTGATATTATCCTTTGGGAAGGTAGAGGTCTGGTAACGAGTATGTTGCTATGGTGACATAACCACTATCACAATGTGTAGTTCTGGCAGCACATCAACCCTGTAGACTCAGTATTTGCACAGATATTCCATATTTTGTGATTTTACTTCATTTTGTGTCCACTTTGTGATATCACAAGTCCTCTAATTTGCATGAATCAAAATCTTGAATACCATATTTCCTCGCAACCTCGTTCCCAGGGTCCTCTCTCTTCCTCCCTCGAGGAGCACCCTGGTTGTGGCTGGTCTCGAGGGAGGAAGAGAGAGGACCCTGGGAATGAGGTTGATTTCCTGGAATAATAGCCGGGGGTGATTATTGATTTTTTCACACCAGAAAGAGGCGATTATTCGAGGGAAGGTGATTATTCGAGGGAGGCGATTATTTCAAATATTGCTCATTGGAAGTGATTCCCTAAATATTTTGTTTTATTATCCCATTAAATAAAAAAATAATTACATCAAATAACTGAACAAGGGCTTTTTAAGTGTTCCAAATTTGGTTCCTAGATTAATTTTCAAGGTCAATTTTTAACTTGACAGGAAGGGGATAAAAGAAAGAGAAGATAGCGAGAGGGGTGGGGGAAGGCAATTTCTCAAGGGAGGCGATTATTGTAAATATTTCCGTCAAAGGGGGGCGATTATCCGAGGGAGGCGATTAATCGAGGAACGGCTACTATTCCAGGAAATACGGTAACTCACAATAAAATAAATGCCATTCTTCATCATGTTTAAAGCTCTTTCGAACAAGCTAATGATTAACTTTTGTGTTATATGCACTTTAACAATAAAGATTTTTTGGGGGGAATGTCACCACTACTTTTTGTCCCTGAAGCTGAAGCTTTTGGTTTGATTTATGCTAATGAGGTAACATGTAAACAATATGACTTATGCAAAGATTCTCCTATACTGTAACTTATTATGGTTTTGGGTCAAAATTTGAAACTTTTTTCTGTGTTTGTGTATGGCTAAAACTGATCAAGAAATGATACTTAGGAATGAGTTAGAGTAGGTACAAGGCCAAAAAGACCATTAATGTGGATTTGGAATTTTTTGCAATTTTTCCACAGCTCCGGGGTCAGGGAAAATTATGGTTTTGGGTAAGAATTTGAAACTTTTTTCTGTTTTTCGTATGGCTAAGACTGATCAAGAAATGTTACTTAGGGATGACTTAGAGTACGTACAAAGCCAAAAAGACCATAAATGTGGATTTGGAATTTTTTGCAATTTTTCCACAGGTCCGGGGTCAGGCAAAATTATTGTTTTCAGTCAAAATTTGAAACTTTTTTCTGTGTTTGTGTATGGCTAAAACTGATCAAGAAATGATACTTAGGGATGAATTAGAGTAGGTACAAGGCCAAAAAGACCATTAATGTGGATTTGGAATTTTTTGCAATTTTTCCACAGCTCTGGGGTCAGGGAAAATTATCGTTTTGGGTCAAAATTTGAAACTTTTTTCTGTGCTTGCATATGGCTAAAACTGATGAAGAAATGATACTTAGGGATTACTTAGAGTAGGTACAAGGCCAAAAAGACCATTAATGTGGATTTGGAATTTTTTGCAAGTTTTCCACAGGGCCGGGGTCAGGCAAAATTATGGTTTTAGGTCAAACTTTGAAACTTTTTTCTGTGTTTGCGTATGGTTAAAACTGATCAAGAAATGATACTTGGGGATGACTTAGAGTAGGTACAAGGCCAAAAAGAGCATTAATGTGGATTTGGAATTTTTTGTAATTTTTCCACAGGTCTGGGTTGAGGCGAAATTATGGTTTTGGCTCAAAATTTGAAACTTTTTTCTGTGTTTTCGTATGGCTAAAACTGATCAAGAAATGATACTTAGGGATGACTTAGAGTAGGCACAAGGCCAAAAAGACCATTAATGTGGATTTGGAGTTTTTTTGCAATTTTTCCACAGGGCCGGGGTCAGGCAAAATTATGGTTTTGGGTCAAAGTTTGAAACTTTTTTCTGTGTTTGCGTATGCTTAAAACTGATCAAGAAATGATAGTTAGGGATAACTTAGAGTAGGTACAAGGTCAAAAAGACCATTAATGTGGATTTGGAATTTTTTGCAATTTTACCACAGGTCTGGGTTCAGGCAAAATTATGGTTTTGGGTCAAACTTTGAAACTTTTTTCTGTGTTTGCATATGGCTAAAACTGATCAAGAAATGATACTTAGGAATGACTTAGAGTAGGTACAAGGCCAAAAAGAGCATTAAATGTGGATTGGGAATTTTTTGCAATTTTTCCACAGGTCCGGGTTCAGGAAATATTATAGTTTTGAGTCAAAATTTGAAACTTTTTTCTGTGTTTTCGTATGGCTAAAACTGATCAAGAAATGATACTTAGGGATGACTTAGAGTAGGCACAAGGCCAAAAAGACCATTAATGTGGATTTGGAGTTTTTTGCAATTTTTCCACAGGGCCGGGGTCAGGCAAAATTATGGTTTTGGGTCAAAGTTTGAAACTTTTTTCTGTGTTTGCGTATGCTTAAAACTGATCAAGAAATGATAGTTAGGGATAACTTAGAGTAGGTACAAGGCCAAAAAGACCATTAATGTGGATTTGGAATTTTTTGCAATTGTTCCACAGGGCCGGGGTGAGGCAAAATTATGGTTTTGGGTCAAACTTTGAAACTTTTTTTTGTTTGCGTATGGGTAAAATTGATCAAGAAATGATACTTAGGGATGACTTAGAGTAGGTACAAGGCCAAAAAGACCATTAATGTGGATTTGGAATTTTTTGCAATTTTTCCACAGGTCTGGGGTCAGGGAAAATTATGGTTTTGGGTAAAAATTTGAAACTTTTTTCTGTGTTTGCATATGGCTAAAACTGATCAAGAAATGATACTTAGGGATGACTTAGAGTAGGCACAAGGCCAAAAAGACCATTAATGTGGATTTGGAGTTTTTTGCAATTTTTCCACAGGGCCGGGGTCAGGCAAAATTATGGTTTTGGGTCAAAGTTTGAAACTTTTTTCTGTGTTTGCGTATGCTTAAAACTGATCAAGAAATGATAGTTAGGGATAACTTAGAGTAGGTACAAGGCCAAAAAGACCATTAATGTGGATTTGGAATTTTTTGTAATTTTTCCACAGGTCTGGGTTGAGGCGAAATTATGGTTTTGGCTCAAAATTTGAAACTTTTTTCTGTGTTTTCGTATGGCTAAAACTGATCAAGAAATGATACTTAGGGATGACTTAGAGTAGGCACAAGGCCAAAAAGACCATTAATGTGGATTTGGAGTTTTTTGCAATTTTTCCACAGGGCCGGGGTCAGGCAAAATTATGGTTTTGGGTCAAAGTTTGAAACTTTTTTCTGTGTTTGCGTATGCTTAAAACTGATCAAGAAATGATAGTTAGGGATAACTTAGAGTAGGTACAAGGTCAAAAAGACCATTAATGTGGATTTGGAATTTTTTGCAATTTTACCACAGGTCTGGGTTCAGGCAAAATTATGGTTTTGGGTCAAACTTTGAAACTTTTTTCTGTGTTTGCATATGGCTAAAACTGATCAAGAAATGATACTTAGGAATGACTTAGAGTAGGTACAAGGCCAAAAAGAGCATTAAATGTGGATTGGGAATTTTTTGCAATTTTTCCACAGGTCCGGGTTCAGGAAATATTATAGTTTTGAGTCAAAATTTGAAACTTTTTTCTGTGTTTTCGTATGGCTAAAACTGATCAAGAAATGATACTTAGGGATGACTTAGAGTAGGCACAAGGCCAAAAAGACCATTAATGTGGATTTGGAGTTTTTTGCAATTTTTCCACAGGGCCGGGGTCAGGCAAAATTATGGTTTTGGGTCAAAGTTTGAAACTTTTTTCTGTGTTTGCGTATGCTTAAAACTGATCAAGAAATGATAGTTAGGGATAACTTAGAGTAGGTACAAGGCCAAAAAGACCATTAATGTGGATTTGGAATTTTTTGCAATTGTTCCACAGGGCCGGGGTGAGGCAAAATTATGGTTTTGGGTCAAACTTTGAAACTTTTTTTTGTTTGCGTATGGGTAAAATTGATCAAGAAATGATACTTAGGGATGACTTAGAGTAGGTACAAGGCCAAAAAGACCATTAATGTGGATTTGGAATTTTTTGCAATTTTTCCACAGGTCTGGGGTCAGGGAAAATTATGGTTTTGGGTAAAAATTTGAAACTTTTTTCTGTGTTTGCATATGGCTAAAACTGATCAAGAAATGATACTTAGGGATGACTTAGAGTAGGCACAAGGCCAAAAAGACCATTAATGTGGATTTGGAGTTTTTTGCAATTTTTCCACAGGGCCGGGGTCAGGCAAAATTATGGTTTTGGGTCAAAGTTTGAAACTTTTTTCTGTGTTTGCGTATGCTTAAAACTGATCAAGAAATGATAGTTAGGGATAACTTAGAGTAGGTACAAGGCCAAAAAGACCATTAATGTGGATTTGGAATTTTTTGCAATTGTTCCACAGGGCCGGGGTGAGGCAAAATTATGGTTTTGGGTCAAACTTTGAAACTTTTTTTTGTTTGCGTATGGGTAAAATTGATCAAGAAATGATACTTAGGGATGACTTAGAGTAGGTACAAGGCCAAAAAGACCATTAATGTGGATTTGGAATTTTTTGCAATTTTTCCACAGGTCTGGGGTCAGGGAAAATTATGGTTTTGGGTAAAAATTTGAAACTTTTTTCTGTGTTTGCATATGGCTAGAACCGATCAAGAAATGATACTTAGGGATGACTTAGAGTAGGTACAAGCTCAAAAAGACCATTAATGTGGATTTGGAATTTTTTATCAAGTTTTCCACAGGTCAGGCAAAATTATGATTTTGGGTCAAAATTTGAAACTTTTTTCTATGTTTGCGTATGGCTAAAACAGATCAAGAAATGATAGTTAGGGATGAATTAGAGTAGGTACAAGGCCAAAAAGACCATTAATGTGGATTTGGAATTTTTTGCAATTTTTCCACAGGTCCTCTAGCTAGGTCAAACATTTTTTCTGTTTTTGCGTATGGCTAAAACTGATCAAGAAATGATACTTAGGGATGACTTAGAGTAGGTACAAGGCCAAAAAGACCATTAATGTGGAGTTGTAATTTTTTGTAATTTTTGCACAAGTCTGGGGT
The DNA here is from genome assembly GCA_016490735.1 of Pachyseris speciosa. Taxonomy (NCBI): domain Eukaryota; kingdom Metazoa; phylum Cnidaria; class Anthozoa; order Scleractinia; family Pachyseridae; genus Pachyseris; species Pachyseris speciosa. The sequence goes on from JAEMWC010000477.1 coordinate 345,881, forward strand.
GAGGCAAAATTATGGTTTTGGGTGAAAATTTGAAATTTTTTTCTGTGTTTGTGTACGGCTAAAACTGATAAAGAAATGATACTTAGGGATGAATTAGAGTAGGTACAGTGCCAAAAAGACCATTAATGTGGATTTGGAATTTTTTGCAATTTTTTCCACAGGTCCTAGGTCAAACATTTTTTCTGTTTTTGCGTATGGCTAACACTGATCAAGAAATGATACTTAGGGATGACTTAGAGTAGGTACAAGGCCAAAAAGACCATTAATGTGGAGTTGTAATTTTTTGCAATTTTTGCACAAGTCTGGGGTGAGGCAAAATTATGGTTTTGGGTGAAAATTTGAAATTTTTTTCTGTGTTTGTGTATGGCTAAAACTGATAAAGAAATGATACTTAGGGATGAATTAGAGTAGGTACAAAGCCAAAAAGACCATTAATGTGGATTTGGAATTTTTTGCAACCTTTCCACAGGTGCTGGGTCAGGGAAAATTGTGGTTTTTGGTCAAAATTCTAAACTTTTTTCTGTGTGTGCGTATAGCTAAAACTGATCAAGAAATGATACTTAGGGATGACTTAGAGTAGGTTCAAGGCCAAAAAGACCATTAATGTGGATTTGGAATTTTTTGCAATTTTACCACAGTTCCGGGGTCAGGCAAAATTATGGTTTTGGGTAAGAATTTTAAACTTTGTTCTGTGTTTGCGTATGGCAAAAACTGATTAAGAAATGATACTTAGGGATGACTTAGAGTAGGTAGAAGGCCAAAAAGACCATTAATGTGGGTTTGGAATTTTTTGCAATTTTTCCACAGGTCCGGGGTCAGGCAAAATTATGGTTTTGGGTCAAAATGTGAAACTTTTTTCTGTGTTTGCGTATGGCTAAAAGTGATCAAGAAATGATACTTAGGGATGACTTAGAGTAGGTACAAGGCCAAAAAGACCATTAATGTGGATTTGGAATTTTTTGCAATTGTTCCACAGGGCCGGGGTGAGGCAAAATTATGGTTTTGGGTCAAACTTTGAAACTTTTTTGTGTTTGTGTACGGCTAAAACTGATCAAGAAATGATACTTAGGAATGACTTAGAGTAGGTAGAAGGCCGAAAAGACCATTAATGTGGATTTGGAATTTTTTGCAATTTTTCCAAAGGTGCTGTGTCAGGGAAAACTTTGGTTTTTGGTCAAAATTTGAAACTTTTTTCTTTTTTTGCGTTTAGCTAAAACTGATCAAGAAATGATACTTAGGGATGACCTTGAGCATGTACAATGCCAAAAAGACCATTAATGTGGATTTGGAATTTTTTTGCAATTTTTCCACAGGTCCGGGGTCAGGCAAAATTATGGTTTTGGGTCAAAATTTGAAACTTTTTTCTGTGTTTGCATATGGCTAAAACTGATCAAGAAATGATACTTAGGAATGACTTAGAGTAGGTACAAGGCCAAAAAGAGCATTAAATGTGGATTGGGAATTTTTTGCAATTTTTCCACAGGTCCGGGTTCAGGAAATATTATGGTTTTGAGTCAAAATTTGAAACTTTTTTCTGTGTTTGCGTATGGCTAAAACTGATCAAGAAATGATACTTTGGGATGACTTGGAGTACGTACAATGCCAAAAAGACCATTAATGTGGATTTGGAATTTTTTTGCAATTTTTCCACAGGTCCGGGGTCAGGGAAAATTATGGTTTCTGGTCAAAATTTGAAACTTTTTTCTGTGTTTGCGTATGGCTAAAACTGATCAAGAAATGATACTTAGGGATGACTTAGAGTATGTAGAAGGCCAAAAAGACCATTAATGTGGATTTGGAATTTTTTGCAATTTTTCCACAGGTCCGGGGCAAAATAACAATTTAATGCACCATGGCAACCAAAATTTTCAGACTACAAGACACATCCAACTGAGAACAAAATTGCCACTAATAAGTAAACTGGGTCAATTGTAGTTATGAAGTGTGAGTACCCAGACACATCTATTAAAAATTCTTCTCAAGATGGCAGAGAGGCTCGATTACCAGATGGGGTTTTGAGAGATGAGTGTGTGTGACCCCCCCCCCCCCTCCCCCTCTTCTCGGGAAGGATACCCCAGACACAAGTGAGTGGCAGAGCATTTTTTAAATGACAAGGAACTACAAAATTTTCAAAGTGGCACATCCACACGTATTATGCAAAGAAGAAGTTTTCTCCCCCTAAGTTCAGAAAGAAATTTACAGAAGGTATTTTGGGTGCTTTTACCTTTCCATGATGCAGTGCATTTTGAATTCTTTCAAGATGTGAGGGGACTTGAAAGGAGGAACATCAACACAACTGAGCAAGCAACTTTGTCCAGTGTAATAAATAATATAATCTCTTGACAACATGGTCTGAAAAAGGTTACATGCAATGATATGGCTGCTACTAATATCTAATCTAATGGTAATTTACTAAAAGTACAACTGTAGAGACCCAGGGCCAACTTTAATTTTATGGGAAAGATCAATTTATTAGACAGTATTGTTTCCAAAACATTTTGAAATTCCCATCTATGATTGGCCAAAAAATTTCTGGCATTGTATTTTTTTTATGGGAAAGATCAATTTATTAGACAGTCTTGTTTCCAAAACATTTTGAAATTCCCATCTCCGATTGGCCAAAAAATTTCTGGCTTTGTATTTTTCTGCCCAACAGGCAAGTAGGGATGGCAAATGGTAAATCCAGTGAGACTAATATATCTTCTGCGCGTCTGAGAGTTTCTTAGCCTTGCAAAAGAAATAGAGAGTCTGAGATGATGTTGCCAAAAAATTGACAGCGAGACTCGTGAAATTTGCCGAAAATTCTGTGAGACATGTATTTTTCGAAGCATTCACCACCCCTGCAAGTTGCTCCTATCAATCCATTTTAAGGTCATCTTACAAAGGATTAATTAGGCTCTACCTCAGTGTAAAAACCTGTAAAACTCATGAATGACAAAACAAAGAAAATAACATTTGAAACAATAACGTACAGCAAAACAATACCTCATAAACAAAGAAAGCCTCACCAGGTTTTTAAACTGAGGTAAACCCATTAATTATTGTTATCTGCCAATAATTGTGGTCATTGCAACAGACTAATTTTCCTGGCAAACTTTCTTTTCATAGCAATACCACCTGCTGACCTCATCCTGACTTTAGGGAGCTTAACCAGTGATGACAGCAACGCTGCTAAACCACTAAATGACCAAAACCAATCACCTTTCATGTGCAATAGCCCATTTTACAGTTGTGTGCTCAGTGACCTGGCCTTTGAGTAGAAGTGAGGCTGGAGGTGACCTTGTTTTGATACAAACGTCTTTGTCTTCCTCATGCAAATGTAAACTAGTTAGCATGGTCACCTCCAGCCTCGTTTCCATTCATTTTGACTAAGCATGCAACTGTAAAATGGGCTATTTAAATTTTGGTGTGTTTCTTTGCCATCATCTGCGAAACAACGTGAACTAAAGTGTTTTGTGGAGAAATTGAGCATGTGCACGATAGCAAATGTTCCCTTTCTTTATCTTTACTTCAACACCATTGTTAGTAATTTAGTTCTTGGATAGTTTGCACACATTTTAACAAGTTTAGTGAGATGGAATAATCACAAAGGAGTTACTATAACCAGAATAAGCACTTTGACATGGCATCTTTGTTGCTGTTCCCGTTGTTCTAACTCAAGCTCCTTTTTTCATCTCTGGGTCTCTGATGACGGTCAACAGAACATATTACACGAAAATTTGGTTTATCAACGAAGTTAATAATGCAAATTGATCACCGTACAGGGATTCGATTAGCTGACCTTTCGAGCGTTAGCTCTTCGTCGGAGCGAATCGAGGAATTGTGAGTTGTATATGGTTTATATACAGAAAATGGAGCTACGCTATTGGTGGTAACATGGTAACATGAAAAACAGGAATAAATTAACTGAATGAAAAGCGCTCGTTGATACCGTGGGGATTAAGAGTGCCGATTTGAAAGATCAATATTTGCTCAATTTGTACTTGTCTACCAATTCTTCAATCAGTACAACGGTCCTAAACCTGAACTCTACGGTTGCTACATTGACGACTGCGTTAGCGCAATTTCGTCTAGCAAGGAGGAAATCAATCAGTTTATAACCGCCGTTAATTCCTTTCATCCGGCTCTAAAATTTCGGAAACCTCGTTGGCTTTTCTCAACATCAAAGTTTTTATCAGCGGCAACGGTTTATGTACCAGTGTGCACTACAAACCCACCTATTCTCACAGTTATTTGTTGTATTCATCTTCACATCCATCTCATGTCAAAAACGCCATTCCCTATTCTCAATTTCTTACACTTCGACGTCTATGTAGTGATGACTCTGATTTTTCCAACAAATCAGAGGAAATGTGCCAGTTCTTTGAGAAACGTGGCTATCCTGATTCTGTGGTTCAATCGGGCCATCACCGCACCTAGCAGATTGATCAACAGTCAGCACTACAGACATCACAAAAGGAAAAGAATGACAGAATTCCATTCACCCTCACATTTCACCCTCATAATAACCCAGTTAAAGCCACCATTCTTAATAACTTTAAGATACTGCAAAATGATCCAGAAACTGCTAGAATCTTTTCACAATCACCGCTGATTTCATTCAAACGTGACAAAAATGTAGGTAAGTTTCTAGTTAGAAGCACATTCAAAACAACTGAACAACCTGGTACTTTTAAATGTGCGCGCTCGCGATGCAAAACTTGTCCTTTCATTCAAAACACTGACAAAATATTGGGCCCTAATGCATCAGTCAACTGAAACCCCGGCCCCCCAACCTCCAGGACAGGACGGTGGAGAGTAGATTTAACAAAATGTCAGTAAAACCGGGGCATGGAGCAGTGATTTAACAGCACGCTATCACCTAAAGCGAGGGTGACAGCAGGGATTTAACATGAAGGACTAAACAGAGTCTCTGTCTTTTAAGATGGCGTTAAGAACAATACCAATTGATACACATTTTGTTAGGGGAAGTTGCCTACCAGTGTGTTCAAGTTTTAACAGATTTAATTGTAATGGAAATACTTTTGAAGGAGTGTATACACTCTTACAGGGAAAGTTGCCTACCCACTTTGTTTTAATAGGTTTTAACAGATTTAAATGAAAATATTTTTGAGGGAGTGTTTACACATTTATAGGTAAAGTTGCCTACCCACTTTGTAAAAGTTAAAACAAAATCATAATGAGAATAATTTTTATGGAGAAGGTAAATACACGAAGTTTTAGGGGAAGTTTTTCATCCACTTTTGTTTAAGTTATGAGAATACCTTTGAACGAGAAGATTACATATTATTATAATTAAGTTTAAGTTGATCAAAGTTTATACGGAGTGAATTATTGTTGAGGATATTTGGAATAAAAGCATTTAGAAGCTTTTTCATCACTATCAATTTGAAATTTATTTTAAAAAAATAGCTTATTGTAAATCCACCGTATTTTACAAAGTGTTTGAGATATCCGCTTAGGTATCTATAGCGTATCTTACAAAAGGTGGGTCGTTAGCAACATTTTGGTGTCGTTTTCCGGCAGAAGATTTTCACTCAAGTCACCGAGGTAAGACAGCTAATATTTTCTTTTTATGTGCTGAACCTGTTGTGTTTGACATTGAACACACCATTTGCATTCATATAATACCAATATCCATATAATTCTGAAAATCGAAGTAGTTTGGGGATGACCCATTCGCTACATCCGACACAATGCCGATTTTACATGAACTCTGGCTTATCAAAATGAAAGTGCACTTCTGCATCGTAAATTCGGCATATTGAAGGGCAGCTTTCGGGAAATGGAAATTGCAGCTTATTAAAGAGGCTGGAGTTTTTAGTAAAGTTTGACATTTACAGAGTAGACCAATGATCCTGATTTGAGTTGAATTTCTTCATTAGATTCTGATGTCCCCGCTATGCGGGGCTTTAACAGACGTCTTGGCCCCAGGGGCCGGGTAATCAGCCGTTTTTAACACTTGGTAAATGTTAGATTCCCCCCTAAGTCCCAGGGGTCGGGGGACCGGGGTTTCAATTGACTGATGCATAAGCGATCTGTTAAGATCACTGATTGTTTCAAGTGCACCTCCACAAATGTTATCTATTGCATAACCTGCACATTATGCAAAAAGTTATATATCGGCGAAACAGGAAGACGAATAGGTGACCGATTCCGAGAACATCTTCGTGATGTTGAGAAAGATGACAAAGATGCATCCAAACCAGTCACTCGGCATTTTAATCTCCCTAGCCATTCCAAACAACACATGTCGATCTCCAGCCTTTCCCTACATCAAGGTACCACGGAAAGCTGTAAAAATCTCGAGCAAAAATTGATCTTTCAAATCAGCACTCTTAATCCCCATGGTATCAACGAGCACTTTTCATTCAGTTAATTTATTCCTGTTTTTCACGTTACCATGTTACCACAAATAGCGTAGCTCCATTTTCTGTATATAAACCATACACAACCCACAATTCCTCAATTCGCTCTGATGAAGGGCTAATGCTCGAAATGTCAGCTAATCAAATCCCTGTACGGTGGTCAATTTATATATTATCAACTCCGTTGATAAACCAAATTTTCGTGTTTCACTCCCCCACTGATGCAGCACCACAGTTTCTTTAGAAACTAATCCCCTTTAGACCATATTACAGTTCTTTACTCAGTACCCTGGCCTTTGATTGAATGCGAAGCTGGAGATGACCTTGTTTTGACACAAACCTACCTGCTTTTCTTATGGAAATTATGCTGATTAAACACTAGTTAGCATAAGAAAAACATGATTTACATAAGAAAAGTAGGTAGGTTTGTGTCAAAACAAGGTCACCCCCAGCCTCGCTTTCACCAACAACTGTAAAATGGTTTATGAAACGGAACATATCCTAGATACTTTAACGGGCATTAGGTACCGGTAACTGCCAAACTTGCAATAATTGAAGGCCTCGGTGCATAACCATGTCGAATTTTGGGTTGTTTTTCGATTTTGCTTGGATTTGTCTGAATTTCTGCATGTGAACTACAATTCGATGGAAACACATTGTATGGTATTTTTTTGACTGATTCATCCAGAATCCAGAAATGCATTTTTTCTTACTAAGAAGATGTAATGCAACTTGCAAACCACTCCCATGGAAGGTTGGTTTCTTGGTGTACGTAAGAAAAAATGCATTTCTGGATTCTGGATGAATCAGTCAAAAAAATACCATACAATGTGTTTCCATCGAATTGCAGTTCACATGCAGAAATTCAGACAAATCCAAGCAAAATCGAAAAACGACTCAAAATTCGACATAGGATGGTTATGCTCCGAGCCCTTCAATTTATAAACCTTATTTGCTAATTCAGTCAGATATATTAACATTTGAATAGTATTGTAACAGGAACAAACTGTAAAATAACTGTCGTATCTATAGTTGGCTGTCTATTCCAGTATATGGTGTGTTTGTCCTTTTCTTCACGTGGCATTAATATTCTTCATACACTAAATAATACTAATACCACATCCAAGACAAAACCTTGGACAATAAAGCCAGCAACAGAGCTACAGAAATCAATATATATTGTTTTTTTTTTTTGCTTTGTAGGAATTTTTTGAAATGATATACATGTAATCTCTTATTGACAAGGAATCTCCTTCCCAGACCTAGTGGCTAGCCAAGAGTAAAATTCCCTCATTTTTCACTGACTTTCCAGTTAAATTTAGAATTTCCAGGGCTGACTTGATGCACAATTTCCCAACCTTGAAAACATCTGTTTTCCCCTGACTTTTCCCTGATGTGGCAACCCTGTTAAAGGAGCACTTTTGTGTGTTCTTACCATTTCCTAAGACCTGCCCCTCCACGCTGGGTACAGAAGCCTCACAGATAGAGTGGGGTACCCTTTTGTGGCAGATGAAGATGTAGATCTTTACCACTGTTACTTTTCTTGTGGAGCCTGTTTCTCTAAAGCAAAACGACAGCCTGGATTTTAAAATTTCACGCTAACCGCCACCTATTTCAAGAGCTACACTGTACTTAACAGGCAGAATATATGTTACAATTCTGTCTTGTATACTGTTCTTCCATAATGTTCAATAGTGGTCTTAGGTTCGTATTCATCACACTCAACACTCCGTAGAGAGGATTGCCGTGATAATGTTGCTATAGATGACTCGTCGGAGAAAATGCTCTCGTCAATTTTCCATAATCTTTGGTCTGGCGGCAACTTGAGGGGTGAATTCTGGAAAAATGTTTGGAACCAATATTAGTGTTTTGCACATTATACCCAAATTGTATTCAAGCCTCAGCACATAGAATTGCCCTCAAGTCACAAATGGCTCACATAGACAGCGTTTATATACAGTTATTGTTGTGAGGCAACTGGGGGTTTAAATGTAGCTCAACCTAGTACCCTGCACCATGGTGCAACTAGATATAGGATATAGGGATAAATGCATTGAAATTTGACCAAAAAAGTTAACAACACAGAGCAGCTGCTCTGTTGTTATCAGGTTACACGAACAACTGAATACAGTCTACTTGATCAAGATAACTACTTTGCTTACCCTTTCAGCTAATAAATAGCAGTTGTTGACAACTCTTGCCACAATTTTTATTATATTTTTTGTCAAATGCATCACACCCCACACCTGCAAAGACAAGACAAAAGTTGAACACTTGCAATGCTAACTGAGTAACCATTCAAATGCTGAACAAAAATATAAAAAACATTACAATCATAATTCAGTGGTACCAACCTTTCTACAGCATGCTGATTGTCCAACTGCTAATGATCTGCTCGTAAACATGAGTTGATGACAATATGCTGGGATCTTATCCACGCATCTTAACAATTCTTTCTTCATTTCATTTTCTTCTGCCTACCAATAAACAGTAAATCATTCATGAGAGTGATGATGATGATGATGATAACAGATTACAGAAAAGTGAAAAGGAGATAAAAAGGATGTCCCCATCTAGTTTATCTCCTACCTTAAAATAAAACAAGAAATTCTCAAATAATTTGGAAGCGGCGTTTTTGACCATCGACTGGATTAATGCACAGGATAAGTTCAAGTTGATCGTAATTCAATTCTTGTCACCTTTCAGTTGGCATGACAGACAATTCGCAACTCCAAATGATTAAGACTTTTAAAATTTGGCTAATGTGTTTAAGGAAGGTTTTGCTAGCTGCAATGGTAGGGTAGGGTATTACTAGGTGGCTCATCGCTAAGTGATGGCCGCTTAAAAAACCACCTTAGTTAATGAATAACATACATCTAAACATGAAAAATGACTTAAATATACCTGACTTTAAAAGATCATTAACAGTTTTTAAACATTATTACCTACATAAATATCAATATTATGTAAATCCAAGACTTTTTTTACCTTTGAGGCATATTTTCTTGCTACTCTATAAAGTGCCTTTCCAGCATCAGCAAAATTCTGTAACATAAATGCAGTAATAGTTATTGTGGAAAGGAGACAAAATGCTCATGTCGATAGTACAATGGCCCATAGACTGTACATCTCATTACAAGTATTAGAAATTTTCATTACATTGTTTGATGACAGTATTGTTCTCGGTCATGGAAATAGTAGTTACAAAAAGGAAAGTTCGTTTTTAGGGGAAAGAAATTAAACAGCTTTTATTTCTTTGCAAACATTAAGTTTTTCACAAAATATCACCCTTCTAAAATCTCCCCTAACCTTCCCAGGGCTATATTTGTAGCTAGTATGGGGTTTATACAAAAACTTGCAGACATTTTTCAAGGAAGTTTCAAGGATCAAATTTGATATTAAAGGACCACAAACCACCACTCTCGCCCATCCTTGTTAAGTTGAGTTTTACTGCACAGAATGCAAAATATTGCATGTAAATCGCCTCTAACTTGCCTGACCCATTTATAATCTGACTGAATCAAACCAGCAAGTTCACCAGTCAAATCAGTGTGTTCACCTTTATTGCATTTTATACATTCTGTAGTTGCTCGCTTTTATTTGCTTTGGTTCTGTTTATTGAACCTTGAACAATTTGGCAGCCAGTGTGCCATCACTTGAACCAGAGTTGACGCAAATCGAACCAGCAATTGAATGCACTTGTCAACTTATCGAACAATGTCTGCAATACCATACTGATTGTTTGTTTACATTTTCATTTCCATTTATTTGTGCTGACGTATGAAAAGATAGTGACTGTGGGTAGCCATTCAAATTTAGTGTTACTACTGTAATATCAACTAACGCATCCCGCATGAACACCTATATGCGTCTTGTTTCACTTAGGCATGAGCATATTTTTTCAGGTTCCTGTAAGAGACTATACATTACAGCGGTTACCAGTAACACGCGCCCTCCAACGTTTTTTTCCCATTTTCGAAAACTGAGTTTTGGTAGACGTCAATCAAATGTTTCCATGACAATAGTCCTTGTTTCGTGTCAGTTTCACAGCCATGTTCGATCGTCATTGGATCAGGTATAATCACTCAGTTATTACTGACAAAGTCATTTCCAGTTTAATTCGTTGAGATGGAGGATTATTATGTTGAGACAACATGGTCTGTCCTTGAATCACATAGCATGCAGAAACACTTTTTGGGAGCAAAACGTTTGTGGAAGAGGGCAATTCAATTAAGTACGTAAACACTGGAGCTGTAAGTGACCTGCCAAAGAGAAGGTCAAAGAAACGAAAAATATCAGGTAGCTGAAAACATTAGCCTCAGAAAATGAGTCGAGTTTGTGTGGAGATTGACTTTTTATCAGCTCCTGTAATAAAGGTTATAATTTAGTTCTCATGTTGTTGTGGTTGTTCACTGTTTGTAAATTTGCAGCCTCAAATCATTGCCCATGAGCGAGATGAACGAAAAAGGCACAGAATTCAGATGATTTACTTCTCAGTTTCAACCAGAACAGTTTCTGTTTATCAATGAGTCAAGTAAAGATGAAAGAGCAACTAACTTAGGTACTCTGAAATAGTGGTTTAGGAAACTCCACTTGCTCTGTGTTCAATTAAAAGAAACCCCATTATTGTCATGGATACATTTGATTGACGTCCACCAAAACGTAGTTTTCAAAAAAGGAAAAAGCTGTTGGAGGGCGTGCGTGACTGGTAACCGCTGTAAAGAACAGTAAATAAATATGAAAGAATTTTTTTTCTGATATTGCCTTGGTAACAATTTTCTTCTGGCTATGGTCCTGCTTCCCCACCCCTCCCCCCATCAAACCCCCCCATCCCCCTCCCCCATCCCCCATCCCCCACCCCGACCACTGAAAATGTCCTTTCAGAAGAACCATTTCCTTTTAGCAGATCTGTTACTCACTTGAGAAGCTTCAAATAATTCCCCTGTTGTTTGAAGTAATCCTTCTCCCCTACAAATGAAAAAAAAACAGGATCAAATAAATCTCAAGAAAAGAGGTTACATTTACTTCATCACAGCAAGGGTTAAGATCTCCTCAGGTCATGATTAACTTTGCATGCAAACAAACAAATTAAAGTGAACATCTTTAATAACATTAATTATTGATAAATTATTGATATTAATTGACAAGGCAACATCCAGTGGCCCCTGGTGACTTACTTTTGCCTTTGGGCGACAAGGAAATCTGAGTTTTGCCCAATATTACTATGGTGAGCACCCTGAATATCAAAGCTTCAGATTTTTGGGCTCCCAAAACATTTTTCTTAGAGCACAGCTTTGTTAATCCATTGCCACATCCTAGACTGAACCATAAAAAATTTCCAATTGACCACCGTAAAGGGATTCGATTAGCTGACGTTTCGAGCGTTAGCCCTTCGTCAGACATGTCTCATTTCTAACGATCACGTCATTAGGTGGTGGCGTTAAGCCATTAACCTCTGCACTTAAAACTTGAAGGGGACGTAAACAAACCCACACACTTATAGAAAAGAGTATGCAGGGAAGGTTCATTCCCGGTGCTGTGGCCAGTGTCCTATCACACATCTCTGGGCTGGGTGTAGACTGAGAGATAACTTGACCACTAGAACTGTCCCAAGAACCAATCTTATGTCCCCTGGCAGGAATAAGGACTGACAAAAACGACTGTCCCAACAGAGTCCTGACGTGTGACGTCACAAATTTTACATTTTTTAAATCATGGGATTTGTTGTGGTGATTTTCAGAAAGAACAAGATGAAAATGCTAACTTGCCAAAAATCAGCATGTGAAGGCAAATTGGTTCTGAGATATTAGCACCGCCACACTCTGCTGACTCCCATACAAATCCTTCTAAATTTTACTTGGTTCAAAACATTGACCCAAGTAAATTTAGAAGGATTTGTAAGAAGTCAGCTGAGCATAACAGTGCTAATATCTCGCTCTCAAACTGTAAGAAAATGCCGACTTTTTGGCAAGTAGGCCTTTTTTATCATGTTCTTCCTGAATATCCGAACAAATAATTTGTGAAGTCATCACTTTTAGGACTCCATAATTTAAGGGTGTTCTGTAGACACGAAAAAGTCCTTCGTCCTATTAAGATGGCGCGGGACGAAGGACTTTTCATAATTGATTGGTCCCAATTTTAGCGAGCCAAAAACAGATCGCTGTGCTTAGACCAATCAGAGTAGATCTTTAGGACCCTCAGGAATAAAGTTGTCAATCAAAAGTAATTATGAGCAATGAAATGTGACTTGCAGTTGAAATTCCAACATGGAGTCCATTGCAAAAGCGATAACTGATGTTCTTCTTCCAAATGCGAGTCACGCCACTTGCCATTTTTGGCGCGAAACGCAAATGAAAACCCTTCAAGCGAGACAAGTCAACCTCTCACGACTTTGTCGCTCGCTCAACCGCTTCGTGGCCTAAAAAGCTCGCTCCTCTCAACTTTTTTTGCTGAGACTCGAGAAGTCAACTTGTGGCAAGTCTAGCTGTTCTGCAAAAGGGGCATATAAAAATATTGCTTTTTGGCCATAAAATCCAAAATATCTCTAAACTCACTCTGCTTTGGCACATAGACTAGAATTGGTGTGAAATGAAGTTCTGTACTTATTTTGCAATTAGAAAGCTAGGATCCGAAGGATTAGCTTATGACTTTTCCCCAAAACTCAAGAAACAGAAACAAAAGGATCTGATGCATGATTGATTTCTTTTGTTTGAGTTGGTCCAGCTGTAGGCAAAAGTCATACTGGCTAATTTGCTGAATCCAGGCCTTTAAATCCTTTAAATAAGTCCAGAACTTCATTTCTGACACCATAACCAGTCTTTATGCCAAAGTAGAGTGAATTTAGAGAGATTTGGATTTTAAGGTAAAAAAGCAATAGACGCCTTATTTGCGGAACACCCTTCAATTATTTAAATAGCAGCACATATCAAGAGGAGTGAAAGTCCTTACCTTGTAAATAGATACATGTCACTGACCATCTCTGACATTTCCCTTGCTCTCACCACAATCTCGTTATCTGTATCTTCTAAGTAGTGTAGTTCCAGTTGTGACGTCATCAGGTTCACATTTGTTATAAGCTTCCAAGTTTTTCTTGTTCCTGTATTTGGCCAAAAACAATCACACACATCTTTATTTTGTTTGGCTGACTCCATTTGCATTACTATTAATGTTAAGATTACATTTGAATGGCATTTTGCAAAAGGGGCGTATATTGCTTTTTTTTCCTTAAAATCCGGAAAACCATCTGTCCATCAGGTAACGTGTCACGTAATGTGTCTGTCCATCACCATTGTTGTTTTTAACAGTCACTTGTAGCTTTACTAAATTTTACATATATTTTAAGCTCTGTGACCACTGTACAAGCTTGCATTTTTTTTTTCAGGCTTTTATTTTCACCACTGCTTAAGTAGTGTTCATAACTGCAATGATGATCAGTCACATAATAATTATTTAATCATTAATCCGCAGTTCAAATACATGATTTTCATATATTCATTCTGATATATCCACCACTCACAGGTATATTACGAACTAACAAAACGACCAGCTCCCAGATGGCTTGTTAGCTCAAGTCAGTGGAGCGCTGCACCAGTATCGCAGAGGTCATGGATTCGAATCCCATACAAGCCTGAAATTTTTTCAGGCTTTATTTTCACTATTGCTTAAGTAGTGTTCATATCAGGCACATATTTAATACCAGTTATGGTAGGTGTTTATTGTAAATGTGATGTAATTGTGTTTGAACCTAAAAAAAGTCTGAGGTAAAGGTGGAAAAGTGAAAAAAAAAAAAAAAGAAAGAAAGAAAAGAAAGACTTTTCATAGGCTTTAAAAGTTACAAAATCTGGCCATTGTCTGGCCCACGACCGAGTCAGAAGAGGCATGGGTCTATTCTTGATTTGGCGTCACAAGCTGATTTACATTGCAGTGAGTCTTTGTAAACATGCATGTAAAGGAGTTCGTGATGTCAAATTGAGAATAGACCCAAGCCCCTTCTGACTTGCATTGGTTGTGTACCCAATGATGCTTCATCTATTTGTTCATCAGTTTTTTGAAGCCCATAAGTCCAAAACTGGAAATGGAGGCAAAATGTTATTGGGACAGATGCAAAGATTGGTTTTAGGTGCACTTTAAGAGCTTAGCAGGGCTGTTACTAATTTCTGTTAGTATAAATCTACCAGCATTCTATCACGCATGCCGTTCTCTGATTGGCTGCTCTACTCGCTATCTATTCTGTGATAGGTAGTGAGTAGTGATTGTCAAGAAAATGCTGGCGCTTCTTCAGGTTTTCGAGGTGTCTACGAGGGGGATTTAGATAATTGACTTGTTTAGTTTGAACGACTGGTAGATTTATACTAAAACAATTAGATTATTCAACCTGAATCAGCTATCACGCATAGAAATCGAGAGCGGATAATCTAATTGTTAAATGTATGCAGGGATGTGCAAAAAGTAGCCAGGGAATCCAGCTGTTGGTACATCTAGTCAGGAGGAGCAGAGTTGGCTCAGTGGTGAGAGCGCTCGCCTTCCACCCATGTGTCCCGGTTCAATACCAGGACTCGGCGTCATAAGTGGGCTGAGTTTGTTGGTTCTCTACTCTGCTCTGAGAAGTTTTTCTCTGGGTACTCCAGTTTTCCCCTCTCCCCAAAAACCAACATTTGATTTCATTTGATTTATTTAGAGTTGATTTGATTTAGTCTCCGCAATTAGTAGAGCATCTGTGCTGAGCTAAAATTAATACATTTTTGAGACTTAAAAAAAGTGATTATTATTATTTTATTAATTATTATTGTTAATATGTTTTCTATAAAAGTAGCTAGTCCAAAATAATATTATCACAATTAGCTGGGGAAAATCCCTGGCCCCCAGGCCTTTTATGACAGCCATGGCTGAGCAGTTTTCTACGAGCTGGGGCAGCCCAACTCTGCCAGTTAAGAGTGGGCCTGTGGTCACTGTTTTATTGATTGGTAACTAAGCCAGACAGTTTCTCCTCAATCCAAAACAAAATTTGGATAGCCACTGGAGCTAGAAGACACTTTTGGGCTTCTTTATTTATCTGCAGTACAGTGACCTGTATGTTGACCTGTGGAATGTGACCTGTTACAGCTGTACTTTAGCCCAGCTGGTGTGCATGGGTATAAGATGCACAAATCAGATCAATATAAAATCCAACCAGGAAAAAATCGCACACACATAGGCATCAAGTAGCAGATAGCAGGACCATTAAACTTGTTTGACCTCATATATAGTTATGAGTGTAGCTCTCCTGTATAGTTTGAGTTTGATGGAGAGAAAAAGCATCCACGTGCAAGCAAGGCCCTACCTTGGAATCTACCACTGCTTTTTCGGGTCCATCATTATCTTCTAAAGAATCACAACTACTCCGTCTGCTGGAGGATTTTTGCTGTCATGAGAAAGAGATGGCATTAGTCAGAAATTGGAATAATAATAATATTATTAGAGTAGCCATAGTGGATAATAAATCAAGACAGAGGCCAAAGTGTAGTGGTAAAGTTAGGAATTCAAGGTAGGCAAGAAAATTGATGGATTGATTGAACCAAACACTTGCAGACATATGTGCAACTTTACAGTGCGATAAAAAGAGGAATTATCTATAAAGTATAAATTTTCCTTACAAACATTAAACTAAATAAAGTTGAAAAGACATCTATTTACAAAGCAACACTTAAAGCGCTCTGTGCGAATGCGTGGTAGTACATAGTCATGACCATGTTGATGTAATGATTGATATGCATGTTTGCTCAGAAGATCTGTTAAACAATGTGCATCTGTGTCAGTAGTTGTTCCCCATAGTTGTTGGAAATAATGGGGAGTTGGCCAAACACAAATTATCCACAGGTTGACATCTCTGCATTGGGTTACTTCAGGGGGAAAAACAGAGCCAACTGCAAACTCACCAGTAGCTGCTCGACACGTGATTCAATTGTCTTCCTTGCTGGTTCATCTTCGATTTCATTACCTGAGATGAACACAACTTTCCTCATGAGAAAAACAATTACTAGAATAAGATTTCAACTTGAAGCTCTCAACATCAACCCTTTTAACTGCACTGTGACCATTGTCTAATTTCTCCTTTCAATATAATGACTAAATCAAAGAAGCAGGTCATGAGAACATAGAAAATAATCCTCCAAAATGAAAAGTGCCAGTTCTCTTGACTGAAAGGAACTGCATCAGACTTTGGGTTTTGAAAAGTTTAGCCTCAATTTTTCAAAAAGGTCATTTAAATTTTGTAATTTATGTCTCTAATAATGACCCAAAATATCATGACTGAGCTCCTTTAAAGGGGCAGTATCATGCTATTTGGCAACTTAATAAAAAGCTAGGTGTCTTCGCATCAACTGAATTCCCAAAAAATTAATAATGGTTTAGCTTTGATATGAGAGTATTTGAAGGTACTGAAACTGTTTCCTGTTGCCTGTTGCTACGGATGGCAAGGGTGGAAATGGGTTGAAACTTGACAACATTGGCCTTTTTTTTCAAGTTTTGATGCTATGTCTTCAAAAAATCCTCAAGAAATTTATTATGGTTAGTCCTCTCTGATAAAATTCATTTGATATCTTCGTCATAGTTTTACAGAAGCATTTTGTTTCCGAGTAAAGCCTCAAAGTAATGATTTTAGCACAGAATCGACCTAACAGCAAAATCCTCGTGACACTGCCCCTTTAAGAAAACACTATACAATATGAACAATAAGGAGACCATTGATGTTGATATCAGGAGCACAGAGGATTACATAAAAAAAACACAGAATGTTTCCAACAAGTTTACAGTGAATTAAGAATCTCAAACATTTAACTTCAATGTCATGGTGTGGCAGAAGGTATCAGATATTACAGTTTGAAGGGCAATATCTCATGACTCAGACACATACTTTTTTCAGTACTCAGACCACCAGTTCCAAAGTTTAATTGTTTCTAAAACCTGGGCATTATCTGATCTCTGAACCAATTACAAATGATAAGTCAAAAATGAACTTTGTTATTAAATTATACCTGTAAAAAAGCCTAATACCCTGTGTGCTGAAAGGGAACATATGGCATAAAATTTGTGCAGGTAAACAATCCAAAGCTCTCTCACATTCTAAAAAAATGTTGTTTATTGTGACAAAATTAATAATAATTTTATCGTTATTAAAACCTTTGTTCACAGCTCATAGTTGATTCACTATACAATTAACATTATAAAGCACTTTGCAATTGAGAAAATCCATTTTAGCTTTGCAACCATCAAATTATGCCATTACAAAATCAGTATGATGATAAAATTGTGATACCGGTAATTAAAATCCTCTATAGCAAACAATTACCGTATTTACTTGACAGAGTGCCTCCCTCAAATTAGCACCACACTAAGCAGTAAAACTATTAATAAGGGCCACCCTAAAATAAGCTCTGCACTTCCCAACAACAATACGGTGCTTATTATAAAAGATTATGTTTGAAAGCAGTGCTTTTTCGAAGTGTTGATTTAACACTCTTCAAATTTCAAATTTTTCAGTTGTAAAAACTAAAAATAGAGGAAAGTTTTAAATAAAGTGGAAATTTATTCTCATCTTAAACAGTTTTTCTTAGCTCAAAATGTGTGTATCAACTCTCTGTCATCTGTTTCAAATAAGTGACGCCCCTGAATAAGCGCCACCCTCAAGTAAGTGGCACATCAGCAAGTTGAAAAATTTAATAAGCGCCGCAATGCTCTTTCAAGCAGGTACAGTAACTAAATTGAAATTATGATAACCATCACTAATTAAATTTACTATGCACTAATTAAGTTGTTCAAGTTGCACTAACAAGTATTTGTAAAATTAGTGGAGAGTAATCCCTTACCTCAACCAGTCAAAAACTGAGTGACAAGGTCAACATTTTCCTAAGTTTTCAGTCTATTCATGAATGAGATTCTACTTTGTCAAATATAAAGAAAACATTGGGTGGCAATAATAATAAGTGTCACTCCATATGCTTTTCTTTACATATATTGTTCTGCCACTTTTTAAAATTATCTTACGAAGTTTGAATATTTTGTCACTTTATTAAACAAGGAAGACGGGTGAACTCTCCTTTTAAACCAATACAAATGGCTTGAGTTAACAAGTAAATGCCTAATATAAGCTCTTTCATAACAATAAAAAAAAGGATTATCTTTGCAAGATTATAGTGTGAATTTCCACTTGAAGCCAAAAGTTAACCATGCACTACTTTCCCAAACAACTCACATCTTCAAAGTTTGTTTTAAGCTAAGTAAACTTGTTTTGTCCAAAAAATATCTACTGTACACCCCTCCCCTGCTGGAAGGTTAGCAAGTTTCAATATCCCCACCCCTATGAAAATTCTATTTAAGCTCCATACTTTCCCTTACATACTTTTGCTTTGAGAGCCTTGTCCCGTTTGGAATTTCAATTGACATTCGTGGGATGGGGATATGGGAATTTCTGGAACAACCATGATTGAACTCTGACAAAGGAGAATATAAATTAATTAATAGTATGATAAATCCTCTATTAACTCCTCGGTGGCTTATAAAGGACAGAGTGGGGAGGGGGTTCTTTTAACTTAGACACAAAACCCAGCCGTGGCAGCAAAGAAAAAGGAAGAAACAGGCTGGAGTTAATGTACTCTTCTTCCTGTTTTGGACAAGGGCAAGACTGTCCAACATAGAAATTTGAGTGATTTGAGCAGTATAAACTATACTTTGATCAACACAAATGAATTATAATTTGCTTGTTCGGGAAAATGGGAAGGTAAGCAGGGGTTTCAATAATTTTTTAAATAGCCGTCTAAGCTAACTAAAGTAGGCGGCGACCTGATTAATTTTTTTAATAATTTGAGTGAGAATATGGACAAAGTAGGCGGCAGAAAGAGGTACATTCTGACAAAGTAGCCGGCGATGTTCGCCGGTTGCCGGCTTCTAATGAAACCCCTGGGTAAGGGGTGTGTGGGGGTGCGCAAGGCTTAAAAATTTTCTTCCTCTACAAAGGGAGGCTTAACAGAGGATTTACAACAGTGGGACATAATATTTATGCACTGAGTTGTAGGCCAACTGACGATGCAGCCCTTACTTTACAACAGATTATCACTCAATACAAGACATCAATTTATAAATAGAAAACAAAAAAAAGATCTGATTAGCCTTGTCACGATGTGCAAAAAGTTGAAGTAAATCTCTCCTAGTAGCATCAAAAATTAGTCATTAAATCCAAAGTAATGTGGGGCTCATTTCATTCAGATTTTAACAGATTTTCAAAGCCATTATTTTAAACTTACAATTTCTTTCTTTTTTATAATAGACTTCAAATCTCAAAATCTTGAAGATGCAAGAATAGAAATAACGTGGAAAAATGAGAATAACGTTATATAGTAACAAAATAAGTATTTCCTTTGAATAGTTCTTTGTCGTCAAAGATGTAAATAATAGATAGTGGATAGACAATGTAATTGTCT
This sequence comes from Pachyseris speciosa, assembly GCA_016490735.1. NCBI lineage: Eukaryota > Metazoa > Cnidaria > Anthozoa > Scleractinia > Pachyseridae > Pachyseris > Pachyseris speciosa. Next base: position 365,703 of record JAEMWC010000477.1, read on the forward strand.
GAAGACTTTTTTCCTTTCTTAATTTTTCTGGCTGGAAACCACTTGGAAATATTAGTTATATATATATATCCCTGATTATTAAAACAGAATTACAACAACCAAAGCCTAACAGTAAATGAGAAGCCATAGCATGTCCCAATCTGTCAAAGAGTCGCATATACAGCATTGTAAGCACTTCTTTTATGCCGTGAACTAGGACTTCCTGCAATCAAAGAAATACCAATTCGTTAACGTTATTAAATATTCTGCATTTTGCACAAGGAGCCTCAACCGGAGATAAAGGGAGATTAGGGAAACCTAACAATTTATGCTGGGTCATCCTGTGGTTGACTACAATGCCATCCAATAGAAGTAATAACCCTAGCCACATCATGCTGGGTACCCTGTGATTGATTACCATCCAATCCAAGGCAGAAGTACTATTTCTAGCCACTTCTACTTCTACTCAGTTTACTCCCGGTACCCTTTGACAGACTTGATTCACTTATGCCAACTCCTCCAGATTATCCAGGAGTCTCCCAGATAAGGAACAAATCTCCCGGTCTCCCGTACGGGTAATCAAATCTCCCAGCTTTTAACTTTGCTTCTTCATAGACTCAAATCTCATCACCAAATTAAACAAATTTAGACTTTTCAATGAAAAGAAAGGAATGGAAAGAAGTCATTTTGTTTTTATTGAGGGGTGGGTGTGGGGAAGGAGTGGGCTAATGGCACGAAGTGAGTGGGTTGCGCCTGAGGGAGTGGGGGTGGGGGGTGGCAGTTGGGGTCCTGATGAAAAAAATTATCCAGATTTGAGATCTCCAGAGGTTGGCATCTCTGCTGTTTCCCATCAGGGGTACAGAAGTTAATATTTAGTCACTTTCTGCAGTACAACTATCAAGTGTTGGACTTACAGCGTTTTATCTAGGGGGCAGTAGCAATGCTTCAAAGTAATTCATGCTGAGTATCCTGTGAAGGACTACCATTCCATCCATGGGAATAGCAATACTCCTAGTCACTTTATGATGGGAATCCTGTGATGGACTGGCATCCCACCCAGAGGAATAGTAGTAGTACACCCACCCATTTCATGATGACTACCACCATGAGGACTACCACCCCATCCAGAGTAGGGATGTAGGCAACAAACACACCACACCCACATTAATACAACACAACATAGCATGACCTGGAGATTTGAACTTGGGACATTACCAAGGAGTAGCTAAGGGGATCATTTTCACTATGGCACCAACTAGACAACCCTAAGTAGGGATTATATTAAAAAAACAATGGCAAAGATTGAAATGAATGATAATAGTGGACAGACATGCATAAACACAGGATCACATTTAAGGAGTGCAATTGAAGGTTGGAAAAATACAAAAACTATCACTGTATGGTCACTACAGTACACAAATCATGATGTGAACTAGAACTAAAAGTGCTTAAAATGTTAGGCTTTTGTGTTAATGTTAAACTCAGTGTTATTTTGTTTTTAACTGTTAGACCTCGCAGAAACAACAGGATGAAATTAAGACAGCAAGATGTAAAGTGGATCTCAGTTATTTCTTTACAGTCTTACTTTGTGTGCGAAGATAAAATTAAGACATGTTATTTACTAGGCAGTTGAAATTTTGTTTAAGAATAACATTGTTATTAACTTTTTCAGTTTTGGACAAAATAATTAATAATTAATTATAAGATTGTTGATGATGATGATGCACAGAAGAGGTGAAGAAAACCCTTTCAAATACAAAACAACAATTTTTTGATTTGTAACATGTTGATCGAAGGACTTCAAAGTGACTCTTCCAGTAATATTTTGCACCAAATGCTTTGGGAATGAAAACTAAGTTACAGTTAAGGTTGTAGGCTTGATTTCCATCGCTCTCTTATCGTTGTTCCTCTCCAAGAGACTTTTCTGGGGAGGAATGTGGGCTCATTTTCCTAAACAGCGGCTAGAAATCAAGCCTATTAAGGTTAGGGCGGGCACTATATGGAACAAAATTGACCAGAAAAGACTCCACTTTCTTGAATGTACCAACATCTATAGAGAATTCCAAACAAAAACAGAAAAACCTAAAATTTCATGTTACCACCCTCACGGTGCACCCATTTCTTCAAATGTTAGCATAGAAGAAAGTCAAAGAGGACTCACCGTATATCCTTGTGTGAGCACCCACCTCTAGTGAGCGCCCTACCTCCTTGGCGCACTTTAATGGACGTACAGCCAAGGGAAAAAATTTCACAGAGAAACGGCATTTTACAGCATTCCCATAAGAAAACGCCACATTTAATGATGGTCTTACAATTGAAAGCTCTCAGGAAATTTGTCTCTGCTAGTGTAGTACACTACTTCCCACTTTTCTAAAAGCCAATGAAAATAATCAAGGGAAGTAGAGCAAAAGAACTTTGTTCCACGTTTCAAAACAGCCTAGTTTGTACAAACTGCAAAGCAGTGGCAAATCTATTGAGACAAGTTGCAGAGCATCACTCTTTGTACCACCACCTTTAAACCTTCTCTGTGGACAAGAAAATTTGACTGTCTTAATGCCATTACACCTATAATTTTTTCAAAATGTTGAGTGCAACAGGACAGTGCGCCTAGAGGGGGGCGCTTACTGAAGGATTTACGGTGACACTGAAGAATCTTCCAGCAGCCAATCCATGATGTTGAAAAATGAAGACTTTGCTAGACTACAGTAATAAATTGAAGCAAACAAGATGACATCCCAAACAGGTAAAAATGTCGGGAAACACTTTGAAATGTGCACAATCTTCAAAAGATAGCCAAGGCAGTCACAAAAATTGCAGTCTAAACAGGCCAGTTGATCTTTCTCGACGTCAAAATAATGTTCACCAGCGTAACATTTATTAATATTAATTTTACAGTGAAAGTAATAAGCAAAGGACCGCCAATGATAACACTGTACAACACAGGATCTACAAGAGATCTAATCAGCCAAAATTCAAATCGGAATATACATGTAACTGATACTACGTGAAAAAAGTTGACTTTGCGAGACACCAACATGACCGAGACTCGATAAAGTAGGGCTGCAACCATGGACAGCTGTTTCATCCTTATTGGGACTCGTCGGCATGGTGTAGCAGATTTAAAAGATGCCAGCTTCAGTTAGAGCGCCAGTGAATTGCACAATGAACCCATTCACGATATCAAGTTCCATACCCTTGACTCTCTTGCCATCTGATCCACGCATTGCCACACCACATGGCCCGGATAGCAAGGAATCCAATATGGTCCAAAAATAAGGTAAAGTGAAAGTAATAAGCAAAGGACCGCCAATGATAACATATTTTTGGACCGTAGGTCTTTACAGATCCGATATGCTGTGTATTTTTCAGCATGGTTTTGTCCATGCATTTTAATGTTAAGATTGGTGGTGGCCAATCGACATTTTTCTTTGCGAGATGCCATCGTGACACTTTGATTCCTTGCTATTTGGGCCACATGGTGTGGCAACGCGTGGATCAGATGGCAAGAGAGTCCAAGGTGCAGAACTTGATATTGTGAACAGGTTCATTGTACAATTTCTTGGCGCTCACACTGAAGCTGGCATCTTTTAAAACTGCTACACCATGCCGACGAGGCCCAATGAGGATGAAACAGCTGTCCATGGTTGCAGCGCTACTTTATCAAGTCTCGGTCATGTTGGTGTCTCGCAAAGTCAACTTTTTTCACGTAGTATCAGCCTTGTTTGTTACATGTATATTAATTTTATAGTCAATGACTTACTCTTCAGATGAAGAGTTGAAAATTAACTCAAGTTCTTATTGCATTCATGTGCAGATTCCCACTAGATTCCCTTAGATGCTTCTCATCGTCCTTGCAAGAAGTCTAAAAAAGATCCTCCAGAGGGCTTACTGGGTAACTTGCTAACATAAGATTGGGGAGTATGGCATCTTAATTAAGACACAACCCAGTGGGAACTCTCACTGTGGGGATTGTTATTATTCATTAATTTAATTTGATGCAAATCAAATCACTTACAATTAATATCACCAGATAATAAACATCACATACAACAATTCAAAAACAACTGAACTTCAAATGTTTAGTGCATTTATTTTTAACCATTCCAGCCTAGTTTAAATAGCAACTTTGGAATAACTTGGAATTAGTTTTCCTGTAGTATTGAATAGTTATCTTATAAAGTGCTAAAGTGTAATGTCACCAATATTAGAATTTTTGAAATTATGGGATTTGTTGAGATTTTCAGAAAAGTAAGATGAAAACTGCTAACTTGCAAAAAATCAACATTAAAGGCAAATTCGCTCTGAGATATTAGCACCTTTATGCTCTGCTGACTCCATACAAATCCTTCTAAATTTGACTCGGTTCCTAACGTTATGAACTAATTAATGCCTCTGTCGCAAATGGAGGTTGGGTGCCCAGGAGCCAGGGGCTGGTACCGCCAACCCAAACCCAGGTAGGTAGAACACCCCATAAGCCTGCCCTACCCACAACCCAGCCACGAGCCCTGCCCACCATGCCAAAGGACCTCCGGGTTGGGACAGCCCGGAGCAATGGGGGGCTCGTGGCCACAGAGACACAGCCCCCAAGGGACCAGACCTGAGGCACCCAACCCTGAGTGAAGAGACGCACAAGCCCCACCTGCTATGCCAACTGACTGGAGACCTGGGTGAGAGAGCCAACTGGTGTGCGGATATAGAGTTGATAGGCATCGCTAGACCATCGGCCTAAAGTTTTGATAAGGTGATCAGGGACTCCCCGTGAAGCAGCTGTGGTAAGCCGCACTAATCCGGAAGCTGTGGCCCGAGTAAGAGCCTGAATAACCAGCAGAGTGTAAAATAGCCTGCACCAGGGATGATAACTGCTGCCTAGTTAAAGGACGGCCATCTGTATAGCAAAACAGGGGTCCTGGAGATGGGCCACGCAGTGCCAAAAAATTACCAAGGGCCACCACTGGGCAGATGAGGCTGTTGCCCCGACCCACATAAATGTCACAGCCAACACGAAAGGGTCTGTCTTGGAGCACTTGATATGAACTTTAAAACATGTAGGGTCCACCAAAGAATCCGCTTGCACGTCGCTAACTGTCAAATGGAAACTGGGGTCAAACGAAGAATTTGTAGTGAACTCACCAGCTCTGAGGAAACCGATGAAACTGAGGCAACATGCTGCCCAGAGCATGACATGGTCCCTGGAGTTCAGGTCCAAGGATCGCTGGATGACCTTTAAGAGGTCAATAGTGATGGGAAGGCGCTTTGAGGTAGATGAACCCTGCACACGCTTTATGCCCCGTAGTAGCCGCTGTAGCTGCAGACAGTTAATCAGAGGATCAGGTAAGCCATTGTCGATGTGAAGTGACTGCACTGCACTGAGATACACTTTGATGGACGAGTGGTGGAGGCTGTCGGCCAAAAAGGACGCAAAATGCATGAGCGACCGTTCGTCAGCTGGTAAAGGAGCACCATCTGGGCTCAAAAGGCCATCCTGACGGCAGAAATCGAAGTAGCGGCGTTGGGCTGACAAGTATACCCGCCGTGTAGATGGGGCTAGGCCCTGATAAAGAAAAAATTGGCATCTCTCTGTCACGTGACTTGCAACGCCGTCAATAGAACAGGGGGGACTGCCATCCGAGACTGCTCGGCTAGCGGGGCCAGGTGCCTGAATCACTGAAACTGGAAACGAGAAAGAGCATCCGCAACTGGGTTAGATTTACCCCGAACTGAAGAAGCAGTAAAGGAAAATGAATGGCGCACTGCCAACAATGCCAAGTAACGCAACAAAACCATTAAGTCAGGGTCTCTGGAGGTACCAGAAGACAGAACAGCCACCACAGACTCGTTGTCACATAAAAACTCGACCCGCTGTGACACCCACACAGGACCCCACAAATACGCCACCACAACAATAGGGAACAGTTCCTTGTATGCGATCGATAGGGGTTGCTGAGACACTGACCACGCGCCAAAGAACAACTGATTGTTAAAGATAGCTCCATAGCCCAGAGAGCCTGCCGCATCTGATGACACCTGGAAATCTGGTAGGGGGGCCCATGTAGGCATAAGGAAAAACAGTTCCTGCCACCAAGTTCTGTCCCGAAGAAAGTCCTGGTTAAGTCTAATGGGATGATCATCGCATCTGAAAGTACACAGTAAGTTGATCATGCGTCGAAGAAATGTCCTTCCCTGAGGGGCTATCTTACAAGCATGGTGGAGGTGGCCAATAAGGGACTCCAGCTCCCTCCGCCTACAGAACCGCTTACCCGACCACGCATCCAGCAGGGCAATGATCCTCTCTCTTTTCTCTGTTGGGAGCCGGGCCTGCATTGTGGTGGAGTCAAGTTCAATACCAAGGATGGACAAGAAAGTCGAGGGGCCCTCCAGCTTCTCAGGGTGAAGGGGAGGCCTATCTTAGAGCACAACTGAATACACGCCTGCAAGTTGTTGTAACAGACTGGGGAAGCTGGAGGACCTAAGGTCAGAAAATCATCCAAGTAATGGCGAAGGAAGTCAATGCCATAGTTATGAGTCAGCATCCACTGAACCAGGTCTGCAATAGCGGTGAAGATGTAGGGTGCTGAACGCAAACCAAATGGGAGAGCCATATCAACGTAGTATTTGCCACGCCAAACCATACCTAAGAGCGGATGATCCTGAGGATGGACAGCCACATTGCGATAGGCGCTCGCCACATCGAACTTGGCCATAAGAGTTCCTCGGCCCCGCGCCATACTGCCCTCTATAAAGGAGTCAACTGTGACATACTGAACTGAGAAGGGGGCTTTGGAATGCAGTCATTTACACTGTGGCCCTCAGGCGAAGAAAGATCCAGGATGAGACGCCATTTACCCGGCTGGTTGCTTTTTGGGATGACTCCAAAATGGCTGATGTGGAGGTCAGGAAAAGGAGGAGAAGTAAATGGGCCTGCAACTCTTCCATGTGAAACCTCTGTCTCAAGATAAGCATCTATGATGGAAGGGTGGACCAGGGCAGATCACATGTTTGAAGAGGCTGACCGCAGGGTGATTGATGAGGTCTCAAAGCCAATGTGGAAGCCCTCCTGGAGACCGGTAAGAACATAGGCTGCTGCTGTCTGATCCGGATAGTCACACAACTCTGCCTGAAATTGGGATAACTGCAATGGGGAGACTAACTGTACTGGAACTAATGGAGAAAACGAACGAACAGGAACAGAACTTCCAGGTAAACCAGTTGAATCCGAAGAAGACGCAGCCACTGAGCTGAGCACGTGCAAAGGAGCACGCGTAAATTGCAAGAGGATACCGCTGGCCACGCAACTGCCCACAGACCTGAACCAGGCCCAAACAGTAATGTAACAACAAATGCCCAAATGCTAATGTGCCACCCGTGCTCAAACTATACGCCAATAACGCTAACGCCACGCTACGCCACACCACCAAGGAGAAAACTTGCTCCAAGTCGTTAACTTAGTTAAATTACATTTAACCCTATGTAAAATTTAGAAGGATTTGTATGGGGTCAGCAGAGCATAACGGTGCTAATATCTTGCTCTCAAACTGTAAGAAAATGCTGATTTTTGGCAAGTAGGCCTTTTTTTATCGTGTTCTTTCTGAATATCCGCACAAATCCCATAATTTCACAAATTTAGTTTTTATGACATCATCACTTTAGGACTCTGTTGTTGAGTCATTGATATTTAAGTATCAAAAATGCTGTTTAAAACAGATTCACAAAATAGCTCCTGAATATGACAAAACTACATCAGTTCTATTTTCTTTGGTTCATAAAAGGTGAAGATATGCAAAATCTTAGATAAGATTTAAAGTGATTAAGCCACAACTTAAAAGTTATCAGAAAATAGAAATGTAGCAATTATTTTAGGAGTCATAAAGTTAACCACAAATTAAATTTCTGGAAAAATTGAATTATTTAGATGTTTTGCAAAGCCAGGTATCAATATTACTTCAACTTTGATTATAACTGATTGACGAAATTTTATGTTCTTTCCTAATTTAAAGTGGTAAAAATTGGGTTCTAGGCTTGAAAAGTTCATCGCTTTGCACTTTGAAACTATTTCAAAGTGCTGTTTTAAAACTTTGTTATGTTGTCTACAAAAGTTAGATGCTAAAATCTTCTCTACAAAAACCATTTTATGCTTTCAAAAAATGCATTTAGTAATGCATATTATTTCAAGTATTTACATTAGATGTTTATGAATCCAAAATGTTGAAGTTTAAACAGATGTTTCCATTCGAAAAGACCACCCTGTTAATTAATAAAACCAATGTCATTAGTAACATTAAAATTACAAATCACTTGAGAATCATTTGTTAAATTTTATGATTCGACCAAAGTCAGTATATACTGTATTCTTAGCTTCAGATGTGGAGTAAGACAGATGCTTAACTTAATCTTTTTTACTTGTTGAAAGATTCAACGGCACTTTAATCAAGTTACGTCTTGCAATCATTCTAACCAGTGATGGCACTTACTACAACCAAGAAAAAGTTACAACACTGTGTTTAACACACAGTAATTATTTCAATGATAAATCTTGTTAATCAATATATGTTAGATATAGACCATAGAACCACTGTTCAGTGCATTGTATTAACCTGTTCAGATGCAAATTTTATGGAAAGTTGGTCTAGAACTCATGATAAAATGACCTTGGATGCCTAAAGGACAGCAAAACAGACCACCTGAAGTAGAGGACCCTTATTGATGTTCTTTGCATCACCTGATATGACAATGTCTTACTACTGTACATGTGATTTTTTAGTTCTCCCAAACTTACTGTAGTTCCCCATCTTAGAGATTGAAGATCCCACAAAGAAAAAAAAAACTCTCATGGCAGTACATCAATTTGACCTCAGAACAAATTATTTGAGTTTGTCCACGGCACCGTGCCACCATCATAAATGTTTTGATTGATTCTGATTCTGAGTTTAATCGACCAATCAGAAATGTAACAACACCAAGTTTCAGGTACGCTGTGCTAAATCATCCACAGGGTCATCCCCTTTGCCTCTGAAGTCAAATTGTAAAACAACTATTATGCTTACTTTTACTTGGATCTCCTCCAGCTGTGATGAGTCTCAGAACTTTACCAAGCTCGTCTACCTGGGTTTCCCAGACATCGACAAACACTTCCATGTTCTCCTGTGCTATCTTGCTGACAGGATGTGATGCTAGCGTCCTGGCAGCGTGAATAACCTGTAAAATGAAATAATTATAAGGAACTCATTCAGTAAACATTAATTTGGGTACTTAATTGAACTTGTACAGCTATTGTGTCAATTCCTAAAGCCTTTTTATTTTATTACGACAATTTTTCTTCATCTTTCTGAAAATTGTCAACTTTGAAATAATGCACTAGAATAAATGCCAACCTGAGGACAAAGAGTATCAATATTTTCTTCCACTTTTTTTGCAGTGATTGCAACTGGCTTATTGGATGCCATGTTCCTTGTTACTCTTGACACCTGTGAATCAATGAAAAAAAAAAGAGGGATTGTTAACTACAGTGTATAAACCTTAAATTCTGACAATCCTAGTGGCAGCTGTTAAGCTGCAATTTTCTGCAGTGCTGTTCATTGTGCTGTTCAAGGTTGCTGTAACTTTTGAGTCTGTGGATGAAATCCTACAGTGTGGCCATTCAAATGAAAGCTTCTGAGCAGCAGTTTCCTGTGGTGCTGTTTATTATGCTGTTCAAGATTGTCCTAACGTTTTGAGTCTGTGGATGAAACCTTAAGCCCCGGCTACACGTTCTAACATTGTTAGAAGAACACGACCCAACATTGTTGTAAGAACGCTTCTAACAATGTTGGATACGCATATAACATTGTTGGAAAAACGTCGCTTCGGGGTTCTGACTTCAACAATTTCCACCTCTGCCAATAGGCTTTTGGATTGGAGACTGGGCCCTTAACTCTGATTGGTCTTTACAATACAATGTTGAAAGGGCGGCTACACGCTTCAACATTTGTTGCATGTTGGAGAAAATGTTTGATCGCAATCAAAACATTTTTCCAACAAAAAATGTTGAAGAAACGTCATCAAACATGCATGCTACACGTTCTAACATTGTTCATCCAACAAATGTTTTATAACAATGTTTGAACGTGTAGCCGGGGCTTTAAAGTGTGACCATTCAGTTGAAAGCTAATGAGCAGTCCTTTCCTGTGGTGCTGTTTATTATGCCATTCAAGGTGGTTCTACCTTTTGAGTCTGTGGACCATTCAAACGAAAGCTATTACTCATACTTTCCCGTGGCACTGTTTACTGTGTTGTTCAAGGTGGTTCAATTAATCACTGTGACTATATGCAGATGGAATCATGAACTAGTTAAATGCAAGCTGCTGATCAGTGGTTTAGTACTTCACTACTGCTACCACCCCTTCCAAGGGGTGGTCTGGTGTCACTCATTTTATTAGGGATGAATGTTGCTGTCACAAAGAAAACAAAAAGGAATGGAAAGTGAATTGTCCCTGCTGCAAACTGTCACTTTTTCTGCCAATTTCTGTCGGTTATCAGTGTTTTGGGAGAAGATTGCCGCCTGTTCTTCGAGCCATGTCGCTTGTCGCTTCTGCGCCTTGGAAGGCCTTATTACTGTGTTTACATACAAGGTGGTTGTAACCTTTGAGTCTACAACTGAAATGCTAATGCAATGATTCAAATGACAACCATTGCATGACATATGTGCATTTCTGACATCAGTAATCACCTGTTTGTTAATTGTCCAATTATATTTAACTGGAAGGACTGTTAACAACATTTCGTCAAATATATTTCTTTGTAAGTAAATCAAGTTACCTCCTGCAGTCGCTTGGCATCTTGAGTGAATATATTTGCTAGATTCTCCAGTTGCCCTGTACTTCCAGATGCTGCTGCATTTCTCAAAGCAGGTAAAGATTTCTTGTGTCCTAGATGTGAAAATGTCTCAAACACTTGGTCTGTTGCCACTTGATGAACCTTAAAAGAAAAGAATGCACTGTGTTACTGCTTCTATCTTGTTATTGATTTCTTTTCACTAAATATCATTTCATTTTAGTAATTTTAGTCTTGACTTAGTGTATTATTTGGGTATCACTCCACATACCTCATTCTTCTTATTTCCTTTGTGACTAGGGAGCCCAGGTTTATAAGCCTCTCGGTTTCTTCTGGGCTTCCCCTTTCAAGCCAGCTTACTATTATTGTATTTAATTTCTTATGTTGTTTGGCTAAATAAAAGACTTGAACTGAAGTGAATATGGTTTTTGGCAGGAAGACACTAACGTACATGTTCCCTCTACAGTTGGAGCACCATAAAAATGTTGATCTGGTTTCAAGTGTATGTTTCTGCTAAGACTAGAGTAGTAAACTGGAAATTCAACAATAAAGTCATTTTCTGATCAACATAGCTTCCATGTACATGTACTTATAAAAGGCCCTTCCTCTATAGTTATCAAGCTGTCAATCTATCACAAAAACTATTAACATAGCCTATTAACATACAGCCCTTGACCCAGGATGTCCTCATCTGCCACACTGACTAAAAGCCTCTTTAACAAAAATGATTATTCAAAATTGAATTATGATTGACGTGAACTACATTCTAAGTAACAGGCCCAAGTACAGGCTATGACTTGTACAGCCACTTGGTGTTGTTGAAACAAAGTGTCATACCTTCCATTTCAGACCAGCTAACACTCATCATGTAAAATGAAAACTAGTTTTTCCATATTTGTGGCTTTTGTTCAATAGAGGTCTCTATTTTAAGTAAGAACCCTAGTACATAGAAACAGAAGACAATACCTCATGTCTGAGATCTTTTGATGTTTTGCAAATCCTCTGTAAGGCCATATCTAATGTGTCAATGCTTGTTGGGTCTTCATTCTGGAATAAAAAGACAATGAACATTTATTAGTTATAAGTTACGTTTACTCTGTCATAAGCAATCACCCTTGAGATCTAAAAACAAGGCCCTTTGCAAGAGAATCTCAAAAAAGACAACAGACAAATTGCCTGATTGCAAACTAATTCAGACCTGTGGGTTTCGTAAAGATATTCACAAAATAATAGAACATGGCCACTATAAGGAGTTGAAGATGAAATGAAACTACCACTGAGCCACATAAATTGGCTACATCAACCATGATTGCATCAAGGTTTTTTAAGATGAGAAACTCACTCTAGTTGCTGAGTTTCTCCTAGTCCCATACATGCAAAATATTGACAAGTTTGATGTGTTCAAGAAATCTGGATGAGGAGAAAGCTTTTCAGATGAAAAATATGGATCACTTGTGTAACATATCAGCTAAACCTGCATGACTCATTTCATCTGCTAAGTAAACTGAACTCCAGTCATGAAGCTTTCCAAGGGGTGGTCTGGTGTTGCTTTGTCGCTTGTTTATGACTCTGTCTGTTGCTTGTTTTATTAGGGACAAATGTCGCTGTTGCAAAGAAAAGAAAGAGGAATGGAAAGTGAATTGTCGCTGTCGCAAACTATCACCTGTTTTCTGCCAATTTCTGTCAGTTGTCAGTGTTTTGCAAGACAATTGTTGCCTGTTTTCGGAGCCATGACGCTTGTTGCTTCTACCCCTTGGAAGGCCTCAGTCACACAGTCAACTCAAACTTCACCATTTTCACTTTTACCTTATTATCTTTGTGTTTCTCCAAAATGTCTTTCATTATATCCTGAGCATTTTCGCAGAGGGCTAATATCGTTTCTCGTTTTTCTTTCCTTGTGTGAGGAGAGTTGATCACAGACTGTACATCATCCAGGATCTTTGCAAATGCCTTTTGGAACTTAATCTTGCATTCGCTGTCATCAGGAGAGCTTTGCTTATATGCTTCTAGAACACTCTGTTAGTAAAGAATATAAATAAAATCCTTAAACTAATTTTAAAATAAAGAACATGAGAGGAGTATTCCTACTAAACCCAGGATAGGATCACAGGATACCCAGCACAAACTCACAAGGGTTATTACAGTATTGTGCAAAAGTAATGCAAACGAAATTCGACGAATTTCGTTCTTTGTTCTCGCGAACTTTCGCGTGAAATTTCAAGCGAAAAGTTTCACCTTGAAACGATATTTCGAGCGAAATTTCGAAAGTATCGCACAATATTTCGGAAGGTCAAACGAAAAATCGCTATCGCAAAAATTCGCAGAAGCCAAAATTCGCACGGCAACTTGCAGCAACTACAATGACTAAGAACCTGAGCGACACCAAGGTTCACATCGCTTCCGATCACACACCCGAAAAGTCAGTCTGAATACCTGACAAAACTTATCTGACTTGTAAACGTTTACTAACAAATAAAATAATGTCAACCTTAATAAAACAACAATAAAATACAGAAAGATCACCTACCTACTTGGAATCAAACACACAAGTAAGCGAGAAATGTTTTTCATGACAAGAGCGTACAGGTAAGTCGTGCAAAACGTAAACAAAACACTTCAGTCGACTGTGGCATGAAGTTCCATTACGTTCCTTTACCGTTACCGCTCTAATACTTGTGTGATGCTAACGAGATGAAAATATAACCTCAAATTGAGAATAGTCCACAAGTGGAAAGTGCTGTAAAATAGTAAACAAAACGAATTGCGGTTGTTTCACCAACGAGCAACAAACAATTCAGTCAACGGAAAGTGGTGCCTAAATTTAAAATGTTAATTCAATGACCATAATTCTCTTATACTTGTGTAATGCTAACGAAATGAAAGGAGTTCCCTGAGAAGGTTGCAATGGCTGAGATTGTTAACGTCAAATGTCCAAACTTTTCAGAAACAACGTATTTGCATAAAACTAAGATAATGCTTCTCAAATTACACGTGCGACACATTTGAAAAGTCACGATCGATCTGACGGGATTCATATTACTTGTACGCTAAACCTCAATGTAACAAATGGTTTTCAACGAATATGTGAGTGATCATCGCGGTTATGAGCACTACTTAAGCAATAGTGTAAATAAAGCCTGGAAAAAAAAACTAGGCAATTGAGGCTTGTGCAGGATTCGAGACTGTGTGGAGACTGAATCGGGCGAGAACGCACATGGCCGTATTGAGTGTGACAAAGCCGGCTTGTTTTTGTCTTGAAGAATAAATACATTTAATGTCGCTGGAACTCATGCAAGGGTGTAGTGTCTTTCAGTTTTACTTTCTAAAGCAGACCATGAACAGGAAAGTTTCATTTCCAGAATGTGAAACCTTTAAATGGAGGCATAAACATAGACATTTTAGAATTTGCTTGTCACGTGTTAATGTGTGAGGGAGATGGAACGAAATGATAATAAATGTATCATTTACAGCAAGCGAAAAAACACTGGATACAAACGAAAATTCGCTCGAAATATCGCTAAGTGCCACGAAATTTCGCTGGAACTATTGGGGAGTGCCGCGAAATTTCGCTCGAACTATCGCAGAGTGCCGCGAAATATCGTTGTTGCTCAAACAATAGGACTCCCAAAATATCGTTGAAAAATCGCTCCAAAACGAAATTTCGCTAATTATCGTCGAATATTCGCGAATATTCGCGAAATTCGTTGAATTTCGTTTGCATTACTTTTGCACAATACTGTACTACTCCCCTTCAGGTCCGATGCTAATCCATACCCAACACGAAGTGACTAAAATAAATAAATAAATCACTTTATTTTAGTGTCAAGGTATTTTGCACACACGGTGCGAATTGGGGACACTATCTGGATTGAACTGGAATTTGGAAAACCAACAACAAATTCAACCCACATGATGCCAAGTCCTTGCCACTGTGATGTATGATCAGATGGGTGCTCTCGTCACTACCCCATCCCTGCTCCCCACAGAACTAAGAACAGTCTAAATAATTAATTTATTACATTAATAATAATAATAATAATAATAATAATAATTATTATTATTATTATTATTATTATTATTATTATTGTTGTTAATGTCACTATTCCACTTGTAAGATCAGATACACATGCAAACGTCACGCAAATAAATGGTGCACGCAGGCTAAATAAACAACAACTACATAATGGCGTAATAAGGGGGGACACAGCCCTGTGGCAGGTTACAGCGACTTTGGGTTATGCGCACAAAATAACACAAGCCTCACTTATCGCCCCACTAATGTGGGGTAGGACAAGAGTCTTGGCAGAGCCTTTCTTATCTCCCAAGTGCTGCACGGGCTGGATCAGACAAGATTAAGGCAAAGGAATAGATCAAAAGATGGGAAGACACAAGCAATGCCAAAAGCTTGGGGGAGGTCACAACACAGACTTAACCGCCACAGATTCATGCAATGCATCCCCTCAAGCAACACAACAAAACTCTAAATAAAGTTCCCTGACATGCAAGCCATTTTGGGAACAGCAAAAGCAAGACAGTTTCGGGAGTGCAAATATACATTTGGTAACAGTCCGAGGACCAACAACCTAAAGTTCCCTGACACACAAGCCATTTTGGGAACAGCAGAAAGCAAGACAGTTTCGGGAGTGCGAATATACATTTGGTAACAGTCCGAGGACCAACAACCAAAAACAGAGTGACTCAAAGTACCTGCTTCTCCGCTCTGGATGGAACACTAGTCTATCATGGGATACCCAGTATGAAGGAGCATTAGTACCTGCCACCCCCCCCCCCCCCCCCCCCAAACAAAATATCAACATTATCCTCTAAGCCTTGAATGGAATTATACTGGTATATTCCTTACAGTTGGTTGCGTGAAGAAACTCACTTCAAACTGTCCTAAATCCATAGCTAATCCACCATTTTCTGTTGAATCATCTTGATGTTCATCTTGAACAACAGATGTAATGGTTGCCATGGCTTCCCTCATCTTCTTGAAAACACCTTCCCTATTTCCCTTGGCAGACCTGGAGTCTGGGTGCCGCAGGCATGTCTGTAACAAGAAGACCATAAATAATAAGCTCTGATCTTTTACAAAGAAAATCCCCTCTCCCCCACCCTTACAATTCCAATGACCTTCTCGACTTACCAAACATAGATCTGCTCGCAAATCAAGATGATGACCTTTTATTGCTGACAGTGACCATGTGGGTTTAGCAAACGATTTTGAGACAGCCTGGGTAAAATATCACATTTTAACAGAACATTTCAATCAAATATTTCAAAACATCAATCAAATTTTACCTTTGATGTTGTCAGCAACATCATTGTAGACTTTTCTAGTATGGACCTTGCGGCTCCCATTTCAGCTTTCAGAGTGTCATCTTTTAAATCCTAAGTATTTGAAACAAATATGGTAAACAATAATATCTATAATTGTTGCAAATGAAACAAAAGCCTATTTCAATTCTTGGTTTTCACATGACATCACAAAAAACTAAAATTCAAAATTAAACAGACTTTTGCATTTTTAGCTTCGTCACGTAAAAGACATTTTAGAAATGTATCTGCTTGCATATTTTTAGCTCGGTAGCTTGCTTTGTTTTGAAAATAGAGCAATTTGAATTTTAGATTTTATTACAGTGTGACATAAACATGTCTTCTCACAAGCATGTCACGTACATGAAAACATCGATTCCCCGGGTGTTTTTTTAGGTCTGAAAAGCCAACATGTCAAGAGAAGCATCTGTGTGAATGTTTGCAAGCTCAAAACAGAGAAGAAAGCCTTTGAGGAGATAGCAAAAGTTAATTCCAGATGTTTTCACCCGTTTCCAGCCGCCATATTTGTGCCCCTCAGAGGGACACTAACATGGCGTTTCCATACTAAACTCTATAATTTTGAGTGGTAGATTTTGCCGAATAACTCGAGTACAGGATACCGCACAGCCCTGAGATTTTAGCATGTTGTTTATTTATTACTATTCTACAATATCTCAATTTCTTGACTTTATCTATCGAATGGTTGATGATTTTATTTTTTTACTTACAGTATGTGACTGAAAACCAAGAATAGGCTGCAATCAAATCTCTAGGGAATGTAGACTTTGAAGAAGAGTAAAACATTTGATTTCTTCTATACTGTCACATGCATACTCGAAAAACAAAATACTACATGTAGTTTGGATGCTGTTTCAACTCAGCTTCAGGAGACTTGTGTCAGCTGGGCCATTAAACTAGGTCCATGCAACAAATGATGATCCTCCTGCCTACTGCTTGGATCAGAATCACAAGAGGTGGCATATTCGTAGTGAGAGTGGAGTGAGATGGTAGATTTCTCATGTGGTATATGAATGAAAGATGTGATATATTCTATACCATTCAACACACACTCGTAAAAAAAAGGAATTGAGACTTTCTCAAAGAGGTGCCCATCCCCGAAAACACTGAAACAACTACAAAGGGAATGCTTACATTTTGCCTGTCTCCTGATAAATGAGCCAACTCCACCATATCGGATCCAAACTGGCTGAATGCCTGTACAAAATCTGTGAACGTATTCACACCTTCCAGCTCCTTCAGTCTGTCATCAACCTGAGATTTACAAGCAATAAACAAAATTAAGAAATTAATTCAATGCTTCTGTCACAGTACCAAATGCAACAACAACTGATCAACTAATGATCCATGTCATTTAACCCTTTAAGACCTAGTAACAGTGATCACCATGTAAATTCTCCTTACAAAATCAATACATAATCATGCAAACAGGTCATGAGAATAAAGGAACTGATCACAAATGTCTCAGTGACGTTTAAACAAATTCTCCCAACTTGATCAATAGGAACCTTCTGGAGAGCAATGAGGAGATTATGTATACTGATAACATCAGGGCTTAAAAAGGTCAAGGAAGGCCTGGCCACCTTCTACTGCACAAGAACCAGTGCATGTTGTTGGTCTGTTTGAAGAATCAGACTTCAGCATTTCTAGATTTTTGAACTTTAAAAGTTAGGAACATTGATCTCAATTCAGAATAATAAAAAAAGCCATAGAGGCTCAGGGCTGTGCTCTATTAACACCTGATGGCTGCTGGCGACTTACTTTGCCCTTGGGCAGCAAGCAAATCTTAGTTTTTGCACAAAATTCACTGGATTTCAAAGGTTTGGACTTTTGGGCTCCGAAAATTTTTTTTCTTAGAGCAATAAATTGGTCTTAGAGGCTAATGTACAACCTAAACAGTTCAAATTAGAATGGTCACTCTTTATTTGAGTTCATAACTCTAAGGGCAGGGTTTGAGGGAAGTTTAATTAATTAACAACTAGGTGAGTGAGAAAGGCCATGACATCATTTAAGAGATAACACTGGAAGTTGGCAGGCATTGTGAAATCCAACGTGGATTAAAAATTAATGATGATCAACATTATTTGTAACTTCACACATGAGTGTGTAAATTATATCCATTGAAAATTTGTCAACACAGGCTATCCAGCTATTTGCGAGGTCGCTTAAGAAAGTAATGTTATCGGGTGTCCATAACACAGGAAAAACTGTGACCTTTGTGTATCTACCACCTTGAAATGAATCAAAACAGTCTCTTTTGTTGAGAAATACAAAACGCTATGAGGGGTTTTCTGCAGATTGTGGTTCTTATTACAGAGTAAACAAACGTTTGGTCTTTCAAAAGCTGTTGCTCCAACTGTTTGCAAACAGTTTCTACAAGGATTTAAAAGGACAAAGATATGACTCTTTAGGTGGGCACGATGCGTTTAGCTGTACAAACACCGTAATCCAATTATGCAATATTCTCGAACGGTAAAGACCAAAACGTTTGCAAAAAGAAAGTCGATTTGCAAGGACCAAAACAAAGGACATTTTTCAGTTTAAACGACGAAATTGACGTGCGAAATCTGTTAAAGATTGTTAATCAGTCATTTGGCAATAGATCTTTGAATACTTTTCCAGACCGCCCTTTCGTTCCACTGATACCGGCATAACTTCAACTTCTCAATTTACATGAATGAAATATTTTTAACTGCACATACACAGTACACCAGATCAGGCAGCAACAATCTTTAAGTGTTTCTCTTTTTCCTAAATTAAGCCAAAATGAAACTTAATTTATTTATCACAGCTCGGTGACCTCTTCGCAGAAAGGTGCAAAGTATGACAAAATTTTATGTCTGTAACTCCAATCACGAAAATCGCTATTGAAGTGGAATGAATAAATATATTTCTCGTTTTCGCCTCGCATCTTGAGAGATAAACAAATGCCGTACGTCGATCGACTTGAAAATACTTCCAAATTCATGTGCAATTGAAGAAATAAACTGTACCCGTCTTGGATCTTTTGTTTAAACGACTCTTCCAGTCGAAATAAGCAACAGAATAAACAACCTTGAATAAGTAATCTTCAATTAGTGAACTTAGCGACCTTGTGCATGCCAGACATCGAGACAAACTCCCGCAAAGTCGAAAACTCACCCTCAGATATAAAATATTCGTTACCTTTTTGACGGCTTTCAAAAGTCTTTTCACAACAACGGAGTCTGCAATGATCAGAACTCGTGTAACGGCTGACAACAGCGAGCGAGCGGCACGGACCATGCCACTTTTATCTGCCGCGTTCACTCCGTCATCACCAACAACATCTCCAGCCGTGCTTGTGAGATCAAAAATTGCTTGACCTGAATTTTTCGCTTCTTCGCACGCCTCTCGCATTTCACATGCCACATCTTCGTTTTCCTCCGCAATCTGCTCGCCAACACTGACAAATCGCTCCACAGCAAAAGCTACAACTTTGCCGATTTCGTGGATAGCCTTTCGGGCTCTTTCAGACCTGCGTCCGTTGTCTTTGTGGTTCACAAGGGTTGTTATCTGCGTGCGAGCAAGAAAGAAAACCACAACATGTTACAGACGACTTCAAAATGAAAATATAATGAATTAAATTATAGCACAAAGAATTTCAAATGAAGGATATTTAAATCCAAAGAAGTTACTCTACCTTAACACGTTCAGGGTCACAAAGCGACATGAACCTTCCTACCTGGGTAACTAGCGGTACTAGCGTTTGCTCCACTGACTTGCTACGAATTTCCAAGTTTTTAGAGTCCCACTTTGCCATTTTAGATGGGGATAAGTTGCTCTAAAAAGCCGTGAAAGGCTCTTTTTTAGCGCGAACCCAACTCAACTCGCCGCCATTTCGACTTCCGATTTCAGAACACTGCTTCTTTTTTGGGGTACGTGTCAATCAACGTTTCACGCATGACTCATCAATGGCTTCAACATATTTTTGGCGCCAACTTCCTTTTACACATTTTGCCGCAAAAAAAAATTAATGCTCATGTGCCCATCTGATGAAGCTTATCTGAAATTGATATTATTCAGAGTCAACAAAGATAACAAAGCACAGGCACCAAAAATATTTTGTGCTGAACTTCGTGCTGAACACGTTGTGGAGTGTGAGTGCGGGCTCGTGACTAACTCAACAAAACTTCCTTTTCGTTTGTGTGAAAAGAACAGTTGATCTGATACTTGGAAAAATTTATCTAAAACACCTTATCAAAGTTAAAAGAACAGTTGATCTGATCTTGGAAAAACGTATCCGACGTACCTAATCAAAGTAAAAAGAACAGTTGATCTGAAACTTGGAAAAACTTATCTGACACACCTTATCATATTTAGAACAGCAGTCGTTTTCAAAAAACTTTCTCACTTTTTCTTAGCTTACCATGATATGGATATTACTGGCAAAATAATTTGAACAATTAAGGCCTTCAAGAGGGCTAGCTTTATTTAATATTAAACTACTTAACAAGTATGCGATGTAGCTTTATTTCCGAAAATAAAACGCCTTCCAACGCACGGAATCTGTGGAAAAGTAGTATACATGCCCTCGTGTCAACTTCTGCAGAGCGCGCGATAGGGAGGGCCGTCAAAAAAGTTCAGTGAACAGCTGGGAAAGGGTTTCCCACCAGAAAAAATTACTGATTCAATCAGGCACCAGCTGTGGTCTACGTAATTCATTTTAAGTCCATATCGTTTTTCACAGCCAATTTATTTTGACGGAAATGCCTCTCCTGTTACGATTTAGCCTTTAGGCACATTCGTTTTCCAAATTTGTGAGGCGTTTGTCCGGGGTCGTTTGTTTCAATTTTACGCTGACGGTTACGTTCTATTTTATCCAGTTTTTCAATCTAGAAACTTTGCTATGCGAAGGCTGCTTTACAAGTTTTTTTGAATATTATTGGAATTCTTTAATCGGGTTTTAAAATACATGATAGCCTACAACAGAGGCGTGTGGGTTGATTAGTTTTTGATCACTTCCGCACTGACAAGAGACTGAAAATAGATTCATTTAACTTTCCTACCGGTCAACAAGAAAAGAGGAACCGCTTACAGGAAAGGTAATCAATCATGATTGCCCTTACTCGTAAACATGCTCTTATGACTGTTTTAAAATAGCTCCCCGTTTTGTTATAAAATCGTTCAAATTTTCAATCCCATTTAAGTTCTAATAGAATCAGGAAAGGGAAAGTTTAAGTCGCATGGACGTCACGCGACTTTTGGCGGCGGGAAACGATTAACCCTTATCAAAAATCGCCGCCATATAACAAGGTATGAAAACAAAATTTTCCAAGCGCACTTCCTATATCAAATTTTTCTGCTCCGCTTGTTTTACGACAGTCATAACCCTAACTGTTTAACCGTAGCTCTTTGACCTCGGTGCCGACTACAAAGTGATTAATGTCTCAATAGGTCGCGTGATTTGCTGATTTTCAACAAATAACCACAAAAACCCAAAATATCATAAGACACTCCCACATTCCATGGACAAAATATGCACGTTTTTGTCCGCTATCAGGCCTTTTGATCGACGGGTCGCCCAGGTCTAAAATTACTGACGGTTCTTCTATTTCTTCGTCGTCGAGTTCACTTCCGGCGTTTCTGCGCAAGCGCTAACTATTTTTAATCACTCAATGATGAAGAAGTAGCTTCTTCGAAAAAACGTATCAAATTCAAGACTAGGCTCGATTTCCGCCGCTCACTCGGGTCCGGGCTTTCCTCCCGAGAGAGAAGCCAGGGGAGGAAAGCCAGGACCCGAGTGAGCGGCGGAAATCGAGCCTAATTCAAGACTGGAGTGCACAAATCATACCCTATTTCAGACCAAAATGGTCAAAATCGATACCCTATTTCTGACCAAAACGGCTAAAAAACTATACTCTTTGGGGCCGCACATACCTATATAACCCATACAAGGGAGTAACACCCCCCCCCCCTCCCGGGACACCGGCACTGATTACAAAGATTACAAAGTGCAACGCAGTTCCCAGTGTTGTAACCGAAAAACAACAACAAGCTTTATTTTGCATGACCGTAAAATTGTACAGTATTGCGAAAGCAAACCAAGGAGTTAAGATAACAAGAGTTATAACATAGCTGGTAAATTAGTGCAGTCATTCAATTGCGCGGAGCGCGCTTCATATTCCTATTGTGCACGCTGATGACGTAGCAGAGGGAATTTCTCTTTATAGAGGAGCTCTGTACGGGTCCGCAAATGATCCCAGGACCGCAAATGATCCCGGACCGCAAATGATCCCCACATTGGACCGCAAATGATCCCGAGCAAAAAATAAGGAATGGCATGGATTGATATAAAAATGACACACAACAAAAGATGTTTTTCATTTTATGAGAATTATTCCATAGTTCCTTTTATTTTTATCATTAATATATTTTTTTCGTTTTTAGTGGAAAATCTGTGATCTTGCGTGACGTTCTGTCTGTTTGTTGATTTCAGGACGCCGGCTGCATAGTACAGTAATTGATTTTGCAAAGACACTTGTTGTGATCTTAGACTGCGAGTTTCGCTTCATGTCTTCTGTTTATTGTGTTCTACATCCCAGGACGTTCGAGAACATGCTTAATCAGATTTCATTGCTGTCGGGTATATGATCAACGCTTCGGTGCACGTGCCCGATTTCAGTGAAAATGTATAAATGTATAAATTAGAGCATGTATAAATTAGCCTGGAAACAGGCTCCGCAGTGGGATTTTAAAGGAGCGAAAAGAAGGATCGTGGCGAAAAAAATCGGCGAGCGAAGCGAGCCGCCAGTCCCCTGCTCGGCTCGCTTCGCTCGCCGATTTTTTTCGGCCACTTCCCTTCTTTCCGCTCCTTAACCCCACTGCAGAGCCTGGTCCCAGGCTAGTATAAATCAATTGTATAATCACAAATACAACGGAGGATTAAAATACACGCATACCCGTAAAGAAATAACTGAAAAATTCCGCAGTTGATTTCGTTATCTTTTGAAATAAGTCTTTTGTTCACTGAGCACTCTCATTTTAAATTGTACCCAGAATAATAGAAGTGTTTCTTTCTCACATTCATGGGATCAGCCGACTGGCCTGTGGCAGGCGAGAAACGCGGTGATGTGGTTGAAATCGGAGCAGGGGTCAAAGATCATCCGAAACTTGTCACCGTCGTGTCAGCTGTGACTCCCACGCGTTCGGAAAATATGGCTAAACTGTCTTGTTCTTATTTCGTTGGTATCATTTGTGAACGTTCTTGGAGTTACTAAAGATAAAAACAAACACAAAGATCTCTAAAGAAGGAAGGAAAAACGAGATAGCTTTGGATCCTGGTGTGACAACACTGATTGACTGCTTCACATCGGTTGCACAAATTATGTGACCACGTTTACCTTTTTAAAATTAATCAGATGATGATAGTTGTGAGCCATGATTTAAGGCTTTGATTAAAATAATCGCAATTCATGCCAATTCCCTATCCATACCATTTCACCATCCATGCCATTCCTAATTTTTTGTTCGGGATCATTTGCGGTCCAACATGGTGCAATACGGGGATCATTTGCGGTCCAATTTGGGGATCATTTGCGGTCCGGGATCATTTGCGGACCCGTACAGCTCCGCGCGCCAAAGCACAGGGTGCAGAGGAGTATTGTTGGATCGTACGCGATAAAGTCTCACCTTTTTAATTCCAAAATATGTTTACGTTGTACAATAAAGATTGTCGAAATGAAATCCTTCTGAGTTGTGAACGTTTTTCGCTTCCATATCCTTCTTATATCCCCCGATCTTGTCTCTCTCGTACGGCTCCTTCCGCCATGTTTATTTGCATATACCGCGGACCAAAGTATCGTGGGCTTCTAAGGTTACGAAACGGTGGCTTATACTAAAAGAAGAGGAAAGGGAGGAAACCGATTTAGGCTCAATTTTTCGATTCCCTGTATCTGACACGAAATTCAATGAAAAGGCCTCATTTTTCGTATATGGTTTGCAATTTTCACTTTTTAGCCAAACTGAACAAGAATTCTGTTGAAACGGTCGGAAAACTAACATGTTTGGCAAAGGAGATTTACGGCCTCATCACATCGCTTTCGTTCAATGTGCACCGCAACAACTGGTGACGGAAATGACGTATAGTGTGTTGTGACCTCGAGGAATAAACGTGTTGGAAGTACTCGCTGGGGGTCTCTATTTGTGTTTCGGGGTTCTACAGTAACCTTCAAGGATCGTTCTTTTTCACTCGCGGTTTCGTGGAGGTATATGTCGAGATTTTTCTCTTTTCAACGGCGGTTTATAAGCGGCGGCGAGATGAGCGGAGCTAACGCTAGTGGTTCAACCAGCGAATCGGGAGGTGTTGGAAGCGTTTCTGTTTCCCTAGGTGTCGGTTCGTCAGAAGCACTGGTTTCGCAGACACTTGATGACTACTTCGTTCCAAAGGCAAACGTTCCGTTTGAGAGGCACATGTTTCTGCAGTTTGCACAGGAAATCAGTGAAACCGTTGATCAGTTTGTTTGTCGGCTTCGTCAGCGTGCGGTTAGCCGTGACTTCGGTGCCCGGGCTTCGCTGATAGAGAAGACCACTATATTCGAGATTATGTCATAGACAAGTGAACATTCGACACATGCGTCGGATGTTTTCAGAAAAGGAGGAGACTTTGATGCTCGAAGGTTTGCTGAGAATTGTTCTAATTATTAGTTAGCTATTGTTTGAAGGGTATATGTTGTGACCTCGTAGAATAAACGTGTTGTTAGTATTTGCTGGCTATCTAGTCTGTCTAGCTCAATTTGTGTTTCCCTGGTGGACGGTTTCGATTTTTTTTTTGCCTCCGGTGGGTTTTCCTTGAGTGGAGCTGGCCTTTTAAAAGACAAACTTGCCATGTTTTTATCCTTCCCCAACGGGAGATTACTCTCCCGTTTCCGGTCACTGCCCACTTCCGTCACCAGTTATTGCGGTTCACATCGAACTAGTCACGTGACGCTTGTTTCCTCCCTTTACTCTTCTTTTACTCGGCACTTCGTGCCTCGTTCGGAAAGCTTCGCTTTCCGATTTCCGAAACTTATTCGTTGCCCTTCGGGCAAAGATCATATGCGCCTGCTGCCAGCGTCAGTTCGACGCGGTATATGCAAGTAAACATGGCGGAAAGCCATACGAGAGAGACAAGATCGGGGGATATAGAAGGATATGGAAGCAGAAACATTCATAAATCAGAAGGATTTCATTTCGACAATCTTTATCGTACAAAGTAAACACATTTTAGAATTAACGAGGTGAGACTTTGTCGTTTACGATCGAACAGAACTCCTCTGCACCCTGTGGCCAAAGTTTCGTCGTGTAACCTGATTAATCATAAAAATTACAATTTCCTCGATTGTGATTGGTTTAAAAAGCTCCTATTTTCCACTAATTCACGTGCCAAGTTGTTATCGGACAGTTTGTTATTGGACACTTTGTTATTGGACAGTTTGTTATCGGACAGTCCAATAAGCCAATCACATTCAAAGTAGTATTTTAAATCAACCAATCACATTCAAAGTTGTAGTTTAAATCAATCAATCACAACCTTGGTTACAATCAGCATACATTTGATCGTAGTCAATTTCAGAGCGACATTAAACAATTTACGCTTAGCTTCCTTTGTCAGTCTTCCTCTTTTCTCGGAAATTGTAATTTTCATGATTAATTGGTAATAAGACTTCGTGTCGTCCAATTCGGTCTGTAATCATACTCGTGATAAACAAATCGGACTCCCGCTGCGTGGTCGTCAGATTTTGTTATCACTCGTATGATTACAGACTGAATTGGACTCCACTCAGTCCTATTACCATTACTAATTGCCTTGTTCTATATGTGTAACCAAAAAGTGATCCAGAGGAACGGGCCGAGTTAGTTACTCCAAGCGGAGTACGAATCCTTCAGTTAAAATTTCACTTCCCCAGGGTACGTACTGTGATGATATATTGTGATGTGTACGATGATATCATGAAGTTACATTAAAAACTGCAATACTGAAATGTATAAAGTAATGCGGTGCCTTTGTCATAATGTTAAGCATCTCATTGAATTTCAAATTACAAAACATACGACAAAGGGCCTGGGATGACAAAGATTTATTCTGACAAGTAAACTGTGCCAACCCACTAATTACCGTTCCCATCGGTGCTGCACGAAAAATGGCTGTATGTCACTTTTGTATAAAGAAGTCAAAGGTCAAAAGTGGTGAAGTCGGCCTGGTCAAAGGTAATGCGCTATAGACTCATCAAAATCACCATAAAAAGCCAGTACTGTAAAATATTGCTTTGGTTTGTTGGTAGGTACCTTAATTTGATGCTTATCAAAGGCATAAAACCTTTGACGGAAGCGAAAGAAAGCTCAAAGGTGAGATAAAAACTACAACCAACGCAAAACATGCCAAAGGAGTTTCTTTTGCACGCACTTTTGTCAAGCCTTTGATGCGGAATGCAAGGTGACGAAAGCCGAACTTTCGGCGTGCAGTGCTAGTTGATCACATTATGAATTTTTATTAACAGTATAAAAATAGATGAGTCATAAGGCATAGCCATTAGATTTAATCACTGTTTTACGTTTATCTGGCTTGGTGTCTTCGTGTTGTGCATCAGGAATCAGGAGCCCAGCAGGTTAGCTTCTCCTTGAACTATTGATACTTCGCCATATTAAGTCTACGCTATACGTTTTTAGTTTGTGGGCTAATGCCAGCAACAAGAAACAAATAATGTGGTTTGATCCGTCAGTTCAGCTCGAACGCGCTGCTTAGCGCAACTTTGCTTTTGCTAAAGTGAATTGTTTCGTTGAATCTTTTCTTTCGGATTTTGAAAGCGGTTTTTAAAAACCTTATATTTTAACGATTCCTCACTGACACTGAGGAATTTATGTCTCGAGGTTTTAATGTTTCTGATGACCAGATCGTAGTTTTCATTTTTAACTCGTGTATATTTCTTTCTCCCCTGTTTAGTGTATGGACTTATAAATGACAAATGGAGTCATGGAGCCTGCAGAGACGAATGGTCATATACATATTTTGTTTCTGAAGGTAAGGTTTTCCGATGATGCCATGCGTTTTTATTTTTGCATGATAAACACGGCTAATGTATATAGCAATCTGGGCCTCGTCTCCATGCCGCTAAATCAAGACCATACGCATTTAGCGACAAAAGTCATTTGAGATCCCTTGAAATTTTAGGGACTATCGACGCCCCTCCTCTTCATTTTTTGAATTATAACTAGAAATAGTTTTCACTAAAGCTGCCCTCGTATTTTAATTTTTGAGTAGCTGTGTGGTTGTAAATATTAAAATACTGAAGACATTGCTGCTCATTTCTGTATTGTTGTTAGTGAAATAAAGCAGTTCTGTAAATTTTATGTGGAAGAAGCATATTTCTCCAGTACATCAATGGCCCGATTTATACTGAACACGGATCATTCGTCCAGACGGATCATCCGTCTTGTATAAATACGGGAAGAACTATGAGACGAACTATCGGTGTGTCGAGTGGCTCGTCCTGTGTTTATTCTGGACGAGCGCTCTGGAAGGATTTCGGAGAAAGCACGACGAAAAAGTGTAGTTTTCGTGGATAGTTCGTCTTCAGCCCGCATTTATACACAGAGACGGATCATCCGTCTTGACGAGTTATCCACGATGATTCGTCTCACAACACGGACTATCGCGATAGCTCGTGTGGACGGATGATCCGTCTGCTTGCCCGTATTTATACACAGACGGATTATCAGACGAGCTACCCTTCTTTGCCCAAGTTCGTTCCAGACGGATGATCCGTCTCTAGTATAAATACGGCCAATGGCAGAAGCAATATTTGATTTAGTGTCATTGTTCAACAATTGAGATTTAGATGGCTGTTTTGTCATGTTTGCGCGGATTTCGCCGGGTTTGTTTATACGTATAGATCAAGTAATACGAAATTCCGTGAATTGAGACACACAGAACAACAGACAAGAAGCTTTCCTGAATAAAAAATATTTAGATGAGACTGAGTTTATGCCTGAAAAGTAAACGCGTTGAATGTAGTTTTTGCCTCGAGTTTATCTTCGCGAAAACGAAGCAAGCGAATACGCGGTCAATTTACTTGAATGGAACTGAGCATGTTTTTCGCAAATTTCGCTACAAGTTGCTTGGAATACAAAATATTGGTGAATTAAATATAAACTACGGTATAAATTCACATTCAAACTTGTAATTTTTTGAAAGATAGACTCCAAGAAGCGCTCAGACATTTCGGAAAAGGTCTATTATTCTTGTGATGATTCACAGTGAAAGCACATGTCTCTTCGCCGCCATTTGCCCTCGAAAAGGGATTTCTGCGCTATGAACTAACCCTTTCCATTGTTTAATCTGTCGAGTGTTCCGTGGATCTTGTTATTTCGATTTACAGTTTTAAAAAGCTGTCTTTTCTCCTTCTGAGAACGGCATACTCGGCTGCATGTTACCCCCCCGGTGTTACCCGGCACAACCTTGCGCGCCTAGTTTTCGGGAACGCTTCCATTCTACAAACACATTTCTTACATTTTTGAAATTCCTTGTATATATTTACGCGCGGACTCCTAGAGTGGTTCCTCGGGTTTTGCAAAACCTTGCCTGCGGGGGCAATTATAATGTTAATTCGCAAAGAATAAATTGAAATTGTATTTTGTTTTCAGGTCAACACAAAAGAAGTCAAGAGGGATACCTTATCTTAGGAAAGCGTATTCCAAAGAATGTTCAACCACTTCTACAATCCATTGTGACCCAACAAATTCAGACAAGTCCGATTCTTGCTTAAGGAGACTAGCATCAGATATTTAGCTTTGGAGTATACCTGTTGAAATCAATTTTCTACAGAAGACAAGCTTCGATTTCAATGACACCACAACGTCTTTTTGACGTATGAACAAAGTTTCTTTTCTCATTGGTTTCCCAAGTCACAGGGATGGTACTCGGCGCGTGTCCGCTCATTTTGGAAAAGGTCAGTATCTCGAAATCCAATAACAAACTTCATAACCAAACTTAAAAGAGTGTAAACTACGAGAGACTCGCAGCTTATAGGCCAAATTAAAAAAAAAGTCTATAAGAGCGTCATTCCAAGTCAATTGCAAATAAAGTTTGGAAGGCCAGTTTTCTTTTCTTCATTCTCGAAATTTTTATCAAGCTTTACAATATAATATTAAAATTTTACACTTTTCTTTGTGTTGAAGGAAGTAACATACCAGCTAATAACACTTTGATTCGAACTGGGTCTCCTAGAGAGCTATAACTCTAAAAAAAATTAGTTCCACATAGCTAAATGGCAAGAACGCACAAGTCAAAAAGATCGTAATGTGCAAATATTGAGCCGTTCGCATTTCCTTGCACCGCTTGAAAAAAAAATTGCGAGAATGAGCAAAACCGGAATTTAAAACTTCATTTGTAACTTAATTGAAAAAACACTAAAATATTGTTACAATAATTTCGCATAAAAGTTGTTCGTTTTGAGAAGTTTACACTCTTCAAATTTTGTTTTCTTAAGTCTGACTTGATTATGGGAAATCTGACCTTTTCGAATACGATCAGCAACAACTTTCCGTCGCTACAGCGAAAACAGGTAAATAAAATACATCCTTAAAAACCGCAAAAAAACTAATTACACGGTCGAAGAACCTGCAAAGTGATTTTCGACCAAACTATGTGTCCCTTGTCTTATTGGTTAAAGAATGTAATTACACCGACAGTCCACCGGCAGTGTTCCCAGTGGGGTGAGGGGCACAAGTCCACCGGCAGTGTTCCCAGTGGGGTGAGGGGGACAAGTCCACCGGCAGTGTTCCCAGTGGGGTGAGGGGGACAAGTCCACCGGCAGTGTTCCCAGTGGGGTGAGGGGGACAAGTCCACCGGCAGTGTTCCCAGTGGGGTGAGGGGGACAAGTCCACCGGCAGTGTTCCCAGTGGGGTGAGGGGGACAAGTCCACCGGCAGTGTTCCCAGTGGGGTGAGGGGGACACGTCCACCGGCAGTGTTCCCAGTGGGGTGAGGGGGACACGTCCACCGGCAGTGTTCCCAGTGGGGTGAGGGGGACACGTCCACCGGCAGTGTTCCCAGTGGGGTGAGGGGGACACGTCCACCGGCAGTGTTCCCAGTGGGGTGAGGGGGACACGTCCACCGGCAGTGTTCCCAGTGGGGTGAGGGGGACACGTCCACCGGCAGTGTTCCCAGTGGGGTGAGGGGGACACGTCCACCGGCAGTGTTCCCAGTGGGGTGAGGGGGACACGTCCACCGGCAGTGTTCCCAGTGGGGTGAGGGGGACACGTCCACCGGCAGTGTTCCCAGTGGGGTGAGGGGGACACGTCCACCGGCAGTGTTCCCAGTGGGGTGAGGGGGACACGTCCACCGGCAGTGTTCCCAGTGGGGTGAGGGGGACACGTCCACCGGCAGTGTTCCCAGTGGGGTGAGGGGGACACGTCCACCGGCAGTGTTCCCAGTGGGGTGAGGGGGACACGTCCACCGGCAGTGTTCCCAGTGGGGTGAGGGGGACACGTCCACCGGCAGTGTTCCCAGTGGGGTGAGGGGGACACGTCCACCGGCAGTGTTCCCAGTGGGGTGAGGGGGACACGTCCACCGGCAGTGTTCCCAGTGGGGTGAGGGGGACACGTCCACCGGCAGTGTTCCCAGTGGGGTGAGGGGGACACGTCCACCGGCAGTGTTCCCAGTGGGGTGAGGGGGACACGTCCACCGGCAGTGTTCCCAGTGGGGTGAGGGGGACACGTCCACCGGCAGTGTTCCCAGTGGGGTGAGGGGGACACGTCCACCGGCAGTGTTCCCAGTGGGGTGAGGGGGACACGTCCACCGGCAGTGTTCCCAGTGGGGTGAGGGGACACGTCCACCGGCAGTGTTCCCAGTGGGGTGAGGGGGACACGTCCACCGGCAGTGTTCCCAGTGGGGTGAG
This sequence comes from Pachyseris speciosa, assembly GCA_016490735.1. NCBI lineage: Eukaryota > Metazoa > Cnidaria > Anthozoa > Scleractinia > Pachyseridae > Pachyseris > Pachyseris speciosa. Next base: position 396,714 of record JAEMWC010000477.1, read on the forward strand.
GGGGACACGTCCACCGGCAGTGTTCCCAGTGGGGTGAGGGGGACACGTCCACCGGCAGTGTTCCCAGTGGGGTGAGGGGGACACGTCCACCGGCAGTGTTCCCAGTGGGGTGAGGGGGACACGTCCACCGGCAGTGTTCCCAGTGGGGTGAGGGGGACACGTCCACCGGCAGTGTTCCCAGTGGGGTGAGGGGGACACGTCCACCGGCAGTGTTCCCAGTGGGGTGAGGGGGACACGTCCACCGGCAGTGTTCCCAGTGGGGTGAGGGGGACACGTCCACTGCGATAGCAGATGCATGACAGCTACTCGTGATCGCTTTAAAATGGTAGTTAAACAGCCTGCGACACCCCCAAACTTTTTATAACTGCAATCTTACCCAAAAGAGTGAGTCTCCTAATAGACCACTAGTCTCCGTTAACAGACCTGACAGACCTTCACATTCTCTTTGTTCGATCTCGTCTAAAGTTAACGTGTTTCCTTCCGGAAAGAAAAGTTCCTCGCTGACTTTAGAATATGGAGGGTTACTCGAGGTGTATAGGTTTTGGTAAAAAGATTTCGCTTCTTCAAGAATCTCACTATCGATATTAATGATTCTGTCATCGGCTAACTGTAGATGTTTAATAGTCTTTTAGTTAAAGTGAAGTTTCTCGTGAGATAAAAAGTATTTCGTGTTCATCTCGCCTTCATTATACACTCTTTCTTTTTTATAAGAATATCTTTTACAAGAATATCGAGGCTGAAATTTGCGAGATTTTAAGAACATTTTAAGAATAAATCTGAGGCTGAAATTGTGAAAAGAATATACTGATTTAATTCGTGCGTTGAAAATCTGTAAATACCATAAAATATGTTTTTACTTAACTTTTTACTTTAACTAGCTAGCAATAGCCAAATGTTCAATGATGAGCGGTACATGTAAGTATTTGTGCAGTACAAAATAGCAAACACTTAACTTGTACTGGGATACCCCGTCCTTAAACGGAAATGTCATAAGCTATAATTAAGAATATTACAAGAATATTTTCAGCCTAAAATCGACCGAAAAATAGGAATATTCAGCCTGGGCCGGAAAAACAATATTCTTATAAAAAAAAAAAAAGAGTGTACCAGCGGGATTTTGATCTTAATTATATTGTCCCACGAGTTTTATGTTTTAGGATCTCTTCTCTTTGGAGGATTTTGAGGTTTAATTGATTTGAGATTTCTTCGCTTCGGTAAGATTATTTTCTTCCAGTCTCTTTTGAAGCGACAGTATATCAGATTCAAGGCTTTCTTCCTCCACTTTCATTTTAGCTTTCTTTTTCCTCGCGTAAATTATCGAATTTGATCGTATTTGCATTTTCATGGTGTCCCACAGGAGAACAGCGTCAACCTCGTTGTTATGTTTATAATCGTTGGCTTCTTCAGCAATTGTGCTCCTCATCAATTTGACATATTCCTCGTCTGACAGGAGATAAGTATTTAACTGATTGTGTACAAGATGTAGAGTTACAAGAGAGTGGTCAGTTTTATATCCAGGTAAAATGTCCGCTTTAGTAGTTTTTGTGTGAAGACTCGTGCTGGTTAAAAAGAAGTCCAAGCGACAGTGCACTTCTAACCGCTATACTGTTATCTTATAAATTGGTAGGACCGATTATGATAATCATCCATGAGTTGAGTACAGTCCCAAGAACTGTTTGAGATGATGACATCAATCGACGTTTAGCTAGACAACCTGAGAGGAAGTGCTTAATACCAAGTTATGCTGTGACGTCTGATTCAGCTGAACCATTCACAGAATAACAACAACTGACTATACAGACTTAACGCATAATAATACTTGATCACACAGTACTTCAGTGGTTGTCATAGTTCCAGGCACTTCCAACAATCATATCAGGTCCATAAAGTTTCCAGAGTTTTTGCATACGACATACTCGCGTGAGACACGATCTGGGTCCCATATTTACATAGATGAACATAAATATGACGGAAGAATCAGTGTTCTTATGGTTAGACGTGTAACAAGGACTTCGCATGCGAAAAAAGTTGTAGCGTCCAAACGGGCGTCTGAAGGGAGCGCGTAGGAAGTTGTAAGGGACCTATATCATTTCATCATGACAAAGCACTCAGTATTATCTCCACTTCATTTGCTATCTGTGAAGATACTTTAATTATTATAGTTCAGTATTTTCAAAAATGTTATTTTAGATGACTCTGAATTCTTCCGTACTAAAATTCACAGCCTTGACTATCACGATTTTCTTTATAGCCGGCGATATTCGAGAGCTAGTATATACTTTTTCCTGCCCTTGTATTATCAGTCAAGGAACATCTATATTCACCTTGAAGAGGAATCTGCTGTCGTAATCAAGCAGCGAACCTCATATGCGTTGCCTGGCGACCCACTGCAGGCAATCGACTGCCTTCTCGCATATTCGATTACAGCTTATGGGTATACCCGCTTACTGTGCATTTGAATAGGCACGCAAGGAAAAGTACAATACAAACAGAATGTATTTAATTCAAGATCATAATGCGTGTATAATGAAAACGCCTCAAAAAAAGGTGACCAAAAAATAGTTTCGATCGAGACAAGCTATATCAGGCTCGTTGACCCACTTCGAACTGATCGATGAATCGAGAACCCTTCATTCTATATATATTGCTCTATGCATGAGTCATCAGCTTAGATAGTCCACACGTTAGACAGTCATTATCCTTTTATAGAACCTGACGTAATATTAATTATAGACACCTGATGCTTCATGCAGCTTTAAGAAGCGGTTAACTAATCGTTGAATATTTTATCTACTTTAGATGCTGTTTAGACAGTTATGATATAGATACGAATATATCTATATATTTGAGCCACAAGTCCAGTAAGTCAAAATTGTTCAAATGGGTGGCCCTGTAAGGATGCATAGATTGTTTTCCTCAAAAACTTTGTGACAGAAATTCACATTAAAAGAAAGGGAGCAAACTTTTACGCCTTTAAACTCGAGTATTCATTTTTTTGGTTTTAGATTTGGTGAGTGAGGAAATTGGGAACGCCCAATACTGTTTTGTATGAATTGTTTTTAACAGTTTTTGATCATACTCTCGACCATATCAAAAGGAAATTATCATCATCATCATCATCATTATTATTATTATTATGAATATCAGACAGCTCAAGATACCACAGCTGGTCATACATTAGTGCCGGGCAACAACAAGTTGCCAAGGGAAAGCAATCAAAATCCTGTCTTTTCCTCAAATCTCCAGTACTTTCCTCAGTATCCTTGCAGACCCCAACAATGTACCATGTCGATTTCTGGATGAGGGCAATCGATATATATTCTCCTAGGTCTTTCAGATTGCCTTTCTCCACTTTGACCACTGATCTCGGCAAATTGTTCCATTCACTCACCATGCGAACGGGGAAAGAATACTTAAGTGCGTTACACTTTGCTAACTTGGTGGATAATTTATAAGGGTGGCTAGCACGAGTGGATTTATACTTTGTAAATTCATCAAAGATGAGATTATTAAACCGAAAATTAACTTTTGCACTCCAAAAGGGAAAGATAAAATCTCCCTGCTTCTAATATAGGCCACTGTAAGCGATCTTCATAGGCCATCTCTCTGCGTTTTTGGCCAAGGGCGAGACGGGAGGCTCTTCTTTGAACATTTTCTAACAGTGATATATCCTTGGTAAATGCGGATTCCAGACCGGGGCAGCATATTCAGTCAATCACAGGGCGCATAAGGGATTTATACAACGTCGAGAAAGCCTCAGGATTCGTGGGGCCTAGCGTTCTGTAAATTAAGCCGAGTATTTTGTTGGTTTTGTTGACTGTCGCATTAACATGCTCGCTCCATGATAAATCCGAGGCAACTCCTAAATCCTTGGCGGACTTAACGGTTTTGAGGGTGGAACCCAGCGAATAATTTGGTAATGATGGGTCACGTCTATGCGTCATGTATACGCAGAGCAACGCAATTGCCATTTCTAGGCCCATGCGGCCAGCTGGCCAATTTCGGATTGCACCGACTACAAAAGTGTCATTTTCGGCATTCTCTTGGTTTACAAGTTGCCTGTATATTTTAGTATCATCAGCAAACATTCTGATTTTAGAAGAGATGTTTGTTGATATGCCATTGACGTATATCAGGAAGAGAATAGGGCCTAGGATTGTACTTTGGGGGACTCCTAAAGACACTCGGGACCAGGTAGAGTGGGTGCCTCGCACCACAACGCGTTGTAGACGGCCAGTTTAAAAAAATTTAAACTAGGATAGTAAAGAACCATCGATCCCATGGCATTTTAGTTTTAGAGGCAATCGATTATGTGGCACGGAATCAAATGCTTTCGAAAGGTCGAGGAAACTATCATCCGTGGGTCTTGACCTATTTCTGGAAATTGCCCAGTCGTTAACACAGGATAGCAGCTGGGTTATATGTAGATCTTCCTTCAAGAAACCCAAATTGAATTGGGTTAAATACCTCCAGGGCTTGCCAAAAATCAATAAAAAGGCTTTAAGGTTGCTGACAGCACGCTAAGTGTCCGGGCCTTGGGCACCCAGCCTTCGGAACCGAGTGAATAACTTCGTGCGTTGAATCAGGTGCTAAAGAAACGGGACTGGAGAGAATTCAACTCTTGATCGATTATCACCATTGACTGATCCCAGTGTATTTAGCAGCACTCATGCGAAATATTTTCCCTCTCCTTAATGTTACGTCCTTAGCTGCTTTTTTGTACCATTGGTTCCACTTTACGTCATCTGCGGTTACTATCGTACAATACAAATAATGGCTCTTGAAAAGTTCTCGTCACAAATCAGTTCCTCTCTTTCACGCGTGATTAACCTTTCCTTTTGATATTTAAACCTAACAGTTCAGTGTTTTGTTGAAAGACTGGACTAGTTAAAACCAAATATGGAGCGGACACTTGAAAAATATATTAACATCAAGTGTTTCGATCATAGACTGCCCTATATTGTATTCAGACATTTTCACTTTTTATGCCGGATAAATTTTTCTTTTGTTTTAACCCTTCATGGCTCGGTTGAGCCTATTTTGAAGTGGTACAATCCACTTTTAAAAGAAGTCACATTAATTTATTCCCGTATGGATAAATTTCTCACGCCCACTCAAGATTAATGTCCCGGATTTAAAGCGACTCAGTTTAGCTTGTGGAAGCGAATACTGGAGAGTGGAGCCAGTGACCTGTTTACATCTGCGGAAAGCTTATCTTTGCAAGGTAAGTGTGCAAACTTTAAACCTACGGCAGGTAGTTTATGGTGGATGACATCGAGCCGTTCCTTGAAATTCTGTTTTTTTTTTCGAGGAAATTGTTCTTTTCAATCGAGCTAGCTTGTCCCTTGCGCGTTGGGGCAGACTGTCAACAGTAGCCTTTTCGCTTTGAATTACTCACATACTCTTGTTTTTTGTTTGCTGACTTTTCAGCGTATTTGTTTTGAAAAGAGGTCCATTCTTTTGGTAAGACATTGTCGTAGCGTTGTCGAGTTTATCACCCTTAATATTTGTTCAAATGATCGTAGGACACAAACACGAATTTTAATTTCAGTTCCTCAGCGCGCGCGCTGACAGATTTTCCGCAAGGAAATTTCTTGTTATGTGAATAGACGTTTATTGCTTCTTTTTATAGTACATGATTGCGATCCATATAAAACTGTGGTGCTGTCAGCCCACAGTTTAATGGCGAATAAAGGTATATTTTTGACGGTGTTAACATGGCGTCTATAACCGATCCTTTAATTATTCGTTGCTATAGCGCGTTGCGCGTCGCCTGCGGCAAGTTTCCGCAGTGAAATTGCTTTCAATTTCTAGAAATTAGCGAGTGTCATATTTCGGTTGATCTAGAAATGCATATTTTAGTCGAGCGATCCACAAAATTTTCTCCCGCATAGAATATGTTTTCATAACTAAACGTAAGTCCCAAAACAATTAACAGTTTGTATGCGAAATATTAAATATTTTTTTCGATAGTTTCAATCAATAATTAAGCTTAAACTAGTAAACAAATTTACCGCTTTTCGAAAACCAAGTCATATCATGATTTGGGTGTCCCTCATAGCTAAAGACTTGCCGCTAATAATATATGCTAAAATGTCCTGGATGGTAATTATTTTTAGAAGGATAGAATGGTCTTATGCACCTGGGAATATTTAAGGCTTAAAGTAGTTTTTAATTATTGCTATCATTCGATAGTTTTTTCCCTTCCTTTTCATTGGCCCAGAGCATTTTAGCCACTGTGAGCTGAATATATGCTCAATTTTCAGCCATTACAGCTGTGAATTTGCTTCTACCTACAAATCACCCTCTTTAAAGGGGAACTCAAGCGTAATTTTAAGAAAAATGAAGGTCAATATCTAAGTAAAAACAAATATTTTGGCAGGTGTACTTGACTATGTTGATAAGTAATTTTGCGAAAAAAATTAAGTCAAAGTTGGCTGAAATCGTTATCGAAGGCCGCCATCTTGATTTTGATTGTGGTAGCTCAAACCGTCAGCGGTTATTCATGTGGGTTGTAACTATTATAAGTTTGTCCTGATTTAGGCCGATATATTTTTCTTTTCAAAAGTTGCTTTTCGGGAAAGCAATTTTTCTGGTAACAATTCTTTTGCTATAGTGCTACATCCTGCGGAGGGAAGAGACCCAGGGAAATAGACTTTTCAGGCTGTCATACGTCTAGCGATTTTGACCATATTTACTCGATGGCCCAATTAATTATTATTATTATTGGACTGTCACCAAAATGCCACCATATACTTTATTTTTGAAAATTTTTTCTTCACTTCCAATTATACAAATGGCTTGTAATTCAATAAACTGCAATTCAAAAGAGGACCAATTTGTGATATGGTTCATCTTTGTACTTTTTTTCTTAATTTTTCATCACTCAAAAGGTTTTGCAACAAGTAAATTCCCAAGAAAACAATACCAACAGCAGTGAGGATGCTAGCCACTATGAGCAACCATCAACTAGTGACAGTTGTGAGGGACCCACCCTTGTTAATAACAACCCAACACCAACTGTGGGTGCATGCAACCTTGAACTGCCATCAACAAGTGACAGCTGTGGAGGGCCCACCCTTGTAGGTAATAACCCAACTGAGGAGAAAACCAAAAATGATGTGGGTACTCAGTGTTGTGTGGGAGCCAGGTACCGAATAACTCGATCAGTTTCAACACAAACCGACGTTAAAACGTTTGCTGAAATAGGAATCCAAGTAAACATTGACCCTGAAGATAAGAGTGCAAAAGATTTCACCCCAGACACCTCTGCACAAGTCTCCCCCAAGAAATCTAAAGGTGAAAAGGATAAGCCTACCTGCAAAAGGAAACTTACCTTATATGAGGAAGTTTATCCTTCAGATGAGGAGCCACTGCCTTCTCCTATTGTTCCCATTGATGATGATGATGATGATTATTATGATTCAGATGAGGGATCAGTTTCGGGGAACTCCGATGATGAGCAGGAATTGCAACCCCCCCATGAAAAGTCCCCCTGCGAGGAGCAAAAATTTATTGTCTTTGAGTCCTGTTTAATGAAACTCCTGAAATTCTGCCCTAAATGTGCTGGTGTTATAACTGAATCAAAGATGACAACATGTGGCAGCATGCTTTCAATAAAGATAAGGTGCATAAATAACCACGATGACTTCTGCTGGACCTCACAGCCGATGATTAAAAACATGGCGGCTGGTAATCTACTAACATCAGCTGCCATTTTGTTTAGTGGAAACACCTTTTCACGTATAGCCCAATTTGCATCCTTTCTTAATTTAATTTTTTTAGTCATAGCACCTTTTACAACATACAAAGCAAGTTCCTCTTTCCGGTGGTTGATAAAGCCTGGACTGAGGAGAGATCCTCTGTTTTAGAAGCTATTAAAAGGGAAGGTGCGGTGGATTTAATTGGAGATGGACGTTGTGACAGTCCTGGCCATAGTGTCAAATACTGTACCTACACTATGATGACTGATGGAGGTAAAGTTGCCTATTTTAGTTTAGTACAGGTAACTGAAGTGACATCTTCTAATGCAATGGAGAAAGAAGGCTTTGAGCGCTGCATCACAAGGCTGCAAGCTGAGGATGTCACAATTAGAAGAATTGCCACTGATCGCCACACATCAATTTCCAGCGCCATGAATAAAGAACACAAAGACATCAAACACCAGTTTAATGTGTGGCACTTATCTAAGTGGGTTGTAAAACAGCTTACCAAAAAAGCAAAAGTCAAAGGCTGTGAAAACCTCTTTTCCTGGATACGGTCGGTATCAAATCACCTCTGGTGGTGCTCAGCAACATGTGATGGCAATGCAGATGTCCTTCGGGAAAAGTGGAAGTCGATTCTTCACCATGTCACCAACAAGCACAAGTGGACTGGCTACAATCACTTTCACCAGTGCTGTCATCCAAGGCTGGCACCGGCTGCAGCTCGAAAGAAGAAATGGTTGAAGCCTGACACCCCTTCGTACATTGCTCTTGAAGAAGTGGTGTTGAACAAAAAGCTTCTGAAGGATATTGAGAAGCTCACAGAGTTCTGCCACTTAGGAGAGGTTGAGGTGTACCATTCAGAACAGCTGAAATACTGCCCCAAGTGTGAGCACTTTTCCCACAAAGGTATGGTAGCACGCACACAACTCACAGCCCTGGACCACAATGCTAATGCTGGACGGAAGCAGGCAGTGATGCAATCTGGGATACACTGTGGCGAAGCCAGATACAAAGTCAGCTTTCCCAAGACTCAAAAACAATGGGTGGTCAAGCCCATTAAGGAGAAGAAATCCTATGCCCATGTTGACAGTTTAATGGCTGATGTTGTAAAGGCTTGCCACAGAGGAGTAGTGGATCATGAGCCAGAGGCAGTAAATCTCCCAAAGAACATTTCAGGCAGTGTAGCGCCTAGCAAACAAGATCTTGTTGAGGCACATCGGTCTAGGTTTAACCGATGACAACATACAGAAACTAAGGGTAAAGTGACCAGATTACTGCCGGTTATTCAGCTTGAAAAGGTAATCCAGGATTTTAAGTTCCATGAGAATTTATTTTCTCTTATTCTAGGGAAAATAATACTTGAAAAATCTACTTTTAGATGCAAAAAGGGAATTGAAGGCATAAAACCTCTTGGAGAAGCCTTCACTGATTGGCTATTTTACCTTATCCAAGGTTGATATTAATCCTGGATCACCTGATCATGCTTTGAACTGTTTTTGAACAACTCGGTTAAGAGCATTTTGTACAAAGAAACCTTTTACTCCTTGGGTGGTCAATAGATAATCTTGTGCAATCATTCACTGCTTACATTTTAAAATGATAGATGACATTTGAGGCTCTTACCCTCTTGCAGGCTCTTAATTTATGTTGCTTACGGTCCACTGGATTCACAGAGGGGAAAACCATTACCAGATGCAATAAGGAGAGTTCAAAAGTATTGTTTTTTGTTCATATTGTCAATAAAATCATTTCGTAGAGGGGACCTTTATATGTTGTGGGAGTAAAAGGCTTGACCTGTAATTAACACATATATATTTTTGTGGGCCTAGATCAGCTGCCCAAAATTGAGATAGCTTGTGCTATTGACTTCTGGTAAATGAAAAAGCACTTAACTTTTGCACATTCTGACAGAGACAAAGACTAGTCAACTTTCTGTTTTGCTTATAATAATAATTATCAAATAGATGTGTTTAATAGAAAAAGCCATCTTCGTATTGTTTGTGACTGGGTATGGATATTCACTATGCCACCTTCAGGTTAATTTTCCACCACTTGACAAACAATTTTGCAGAAATTCTGTTAATGATTACTCATCAGAAAAATGAAATCCTTGAAAAAGAAAGTCCTCCTCCAGCCCTGGAGGGGAAAAGTGGGCCCGAATACAACAAACTGCACAAGAGGGCAATGGCACCCTAATTTCCTTGCCAATAATTCCCCAGCACCAGCGTACAAGTTGGCGGTATGTAATATGTCTGTTAAGTTTGTGTTCTGGACCATCACAGGACTGGTAATATTGTTGCTTATATTGATACCAGGCTGCCTGTAACACCCATCTATTAAGACATACGGCTTGAAAACCTGGATGCTCAGTGATGCAAGGCGGTGGTTGGTCACATTCACCCACTTCTACTGCCTCTAAATTCTTTGCCACAATCTGTGGAAACTCTAAGCAACACTGGCATTCGGCTGAAGTTGGCAGTCGCTGACAATTTTCACATGTGCACCTATTGTAAGTAAACATTAATTTTGCCACGTTTCACGAGGTAATCAAAATACTACACTGTAAAAAATAATTGTATAAAGGCGAGTATCTGTTTGTTTGGTCTTGGTTGATCTACATTTATCCAGGGAAATATTTATTGCCGTTTGTTTGACCATACCATAGAGAACAAAGGGGCAAAACAAAATTTGAAATGCCAGTATGCTGTATCTTTCACAAATAAACACAACCATATGCACCTCCGGTTTACAATGTTCTTTTATTACCAAATACCTCCCATTATAATTAAGCTAAAATAACGGGAACTGCCTTTGCCCATTAATATCACGTGACTTTGAGTATTCCATATCATGTTTCGTAGCTCTTACCAGTCTAAATTTGTAGTACGGGCTTCATACACTGTACGATGTCTTCCACTTCCACCTCATCACCCGACGAAAACTCCGGTTCAAACTGGTAGGGCCTGATTGAGCTTATATTTATGGGATCATTTTCCCCACTTTCGTCGCCGCTAGAAATTGAGGCAGTATCTTCCTCGTGAACAGAAGACATCATATGTTGGTACTATTCCAAAATGAAAGTTAAATATTGGTCCAATCTCTTCTGATCTCCAGCAAAACAAAACAGTGGGCTGCGACGCTTTTCGCTGCTGCAGTCACGATATGACGTCACATCGCAAATCTGCTGACAGTTTCAGCTCCTGCGGTATGAGGCCAACATGGCGGACCGGGTCTGAAGTTTGAACGTGATTTTTTCTAAAAATCGTTTTTCGTGAGCACCTTTCATGCTTGGAGAAGTACTTAAAACTATTGAAAGATTATTTAAATTTTCATTGAAATTAGGCTTTAGTTCTCCTTTAAAATAGATTTATAAGACCATTTGAACCTAAACTGCATGCTGTACTTGTGTACATAGAGCTTGCAGGAGGAAATAATTCAACATCTTGGTCATCTTCTATTATCACAAGGGTCTCACCTTTTGTGGTTTCTTTCTGTTTTTAAAGCATGTTTTTAAAACCACAAAATCCCTAGTATGTATAGATTATTCTATTTGGCACTACAGAACTGTCACACAGTTAAAATGACATGAAACAGTGCACAGCCAGTTTCATAAGGGTTAGGACCCTGGTTGCTGATTGATTATTTGTAAAGATGGTTTCACTTTCCTGCTTACATGTATTTAGCCATGGTTTTTTTTTTTGTAACTTGTTAAAAGTTGAGTAAAAAAAGAATATTATCCCTGTTTTTGCGTTCGACGTTAGGAGAACGCAAACTAATCTTGGGTGCCCTGTGATACTAAGTGGTGAGATTTTTCGTCGTTCGTGTACCATTTCTGCGCCATCTTGAATTACATCATAAATGATGTCATGACTTCAGCCTCACTGATCTGTTTATTTCGACGTTTGACTCAACAGGCGAACCTACCTAATTTGGGTCGTCCTAAACTACAAAATAAGGCGTTTCACATGGCCTTTGCAGATTGAAAATATATTTTTTAAAACTGATTTCCAAGTGAAATGAACTACTACAGTAAGCAGCTAGACCCTATGGCACCAGCGCATGACACATTTGATTATAATCAAAAACTTCCCATAAAATCAACACTGTTTGTGTTGTACAATTTAGGGAGCACAGTCAACCAATGTTGGCTTCTTTTACATAATTTTCCCTAACTTTTGAGGAAACAAATCAAGGTGCCCTATTAGAACATAAGTGCTTTTGTGACATAAGATGCTGAACACATTTCTTATTAAGCACGCTGGCTAATATTAACTGAAAATAACTGAGAACCAAAACCTTGTTTACACTTCAATATTGTTTTTTCATCGCAAGATCTGAAATATTACTGAACCACAGCTAAATACCAGCTGACAGGGAAGCGCGTAACCGATCAAAACCCAGTCACATCATATTACAAACCTGTAATCGATTTCAATATTATCGAGTATGACTAACTGTTGTGGGTCGTGGGTGGAAGTCGTGGGTAGTGGGTGTGGATGTGGGTAAAAGTCGTGGGTATAAAAAATACCTAAAGAATATATGCCTCTTGATAGAATTGCCATTTGCCTTTTATGCATTTCAATAATGATTTTGTGGCAGAATAGGGTTAGTACGTTATGTCACGTCACGCTAGGTTATGTTAGTACCGAAACATCCAACCTGAGAATATGGAACACAAACAAAAGGCACACCCTCAACAACTCCGCTGAGCTAAACAACCATCCCTTCAGTATCGTGGGCCTCTTTGTAGCATCTGTACTGTTATTTGTCCATGCGCAGTCAACAGTATCCTCCCTGCATACCCAGTCCCTTTAATTCAAATACCGTTACAGGGCCACTTCGACCCCTTCAGCTAGCCCTCTCGCTAGCACTAGCCCCAATTCGTCTTGTTTCTCTAGTGATCACGTGACGAGATACGTAACGGGTTTAACTGTATGTTATTTTCCCTACCACTCAGTCCCAACTTAATGCAAATTCTGCGGTAACCTCCAGTCAGTCGCCACAACCTGTCTGTGGACGATCTAGTCCTCATGATTACACCACCTGTTGTGACCTGCAGCAGGTCAGTACCGAAGCGATCGGAGATCCATCATGCTATTTGTCTGTTCCAAGCCCATCAAATCAGTCTCTCCCACCTGGTTCAAGTAAGTTGCTACAGCAAGCTTTGTCCTTCTTTGTTCTTGTCGACTTTGAATAACCTACAACCCTCTGTAGCAGTACGTAGTCCAAGCACCTTCCATCAACCTCTTTCACATCGACAACCTGCAGAAGCCAATGCTCAGCATGGATTAGGTGCACCCTACGTATTTCAACACGCTATGCTGGGGGAAAGTTGGCATTCTGGTCATTCCCCTAACAGGTACGAACTGGTTGAGTTGCCTTCTAAAGTGAATAGTTCTTTAGAAGAATAGAATAGAATAGTTCTTTATTTAAACACGGTAAAATCCATCAGGAGTATAAAAATTTGAAATAACCTAACTATCCTAAACAAAATGCAAAAACTAACTACGTCTAATCTATCTAAAACCTGTTTTTCATGAATGCCGTGTATACTCTAAGATTAAAAATGAAGATTAACTAA
>JAEMWC010000477.1:415000-487500 GCA_016490735.1 Pachyseris speciosa
AACTGGTTAATTAATTAATTAATTGTGCATGTTGTACTATCAGGTGAGTATGATATCTTACGATCATGGCAATTTTTATTTAATCCTGCCCTGCCAAAATAGAAAAGAAAGGATAATTCAGTTTTTGAACCCTAAAACTAACCTTTTGATGTAGAATTCTCAGACATGCAATACTACAAGGAATGTTACTTTTATGATAATTTACTCAGTTGAAAGTCAAGATGGTCCAATTCAGGCATAAATCTTGGCTTCTTTTTTCCATTGAGTGCCAGCCCACAGACCGGATATTTGGTATTTACTCTGTACTTTATTTAAATAGTGATAAAGTTGTCGTTAATAAGTAAAAATTAAGTGACCTTGAACTAATGTTATTTTATTGAATATTCTTATCAACAGAAATCCCACACAAATCAGCTACAATGCCAGTGGCAGATTCTCAACCAAAAGCATTTCCTGGTGCAGGGATGAAACCTGGAGTAGAAATCTGGAGAATAGAGGTAAATAGAATGTCGTCTCCACCAAATTGCAGTCCTTCATAGTAGCATTTTATCTGAGAAATGGTTTTAGGAATACAGACTGTTGAACCTCTGCTTGTGGACACCTCCTGTTAACAGACACCAAGAAACCATGGTTTCGGCAATTTCTCCACTGAAACCCTACCTTTTTAAGCTCCTGTAAGGCATTGGACCCCTCCCATACGTTTTTGAAAGTGAAAATTTCCCACGGTCAGGAAATCAAACCTTACGCCATCTACTGTTCACCTATTTACTGGATCACACTAATTTCTGACTTGGCAATCCTGAGTTAAAAGTCATTTTCATAAATGATACCTATATATATCATCGCAGATGCCCTTTCAAAATATTTCATTTAGTGATGATATTGAAATAATTCACAGGCATTTTCTTAGGAATGTTGCAATAATAATTAGTAATGATATATTAATATCTTTAATTAATTATTAAAAGAATTCTCTATATAGCTGAACTAAATAAGTCAATTATTACAACAAGAAACAAAACAGTAGATGAGAGTAGATACTTTTCTTCCGAATTTCTCTTTTAAAGTTTCCCAGTGACTGTAAGTCTTTATTTTTGTATATATCCTATTATTATATAAAAAAATTATTCTATGTTAGGTAATAACCTATCTACAGTGTATCTATCTGTATAAAATAATGTAGGTTTGCCAAAATCAGATAAACGTTACTGTTTTGACAATCAGGACTATATCTTCAAAACAAACTAAACAAAGCTTCATTCTTTGGATAATTGCAGTTTTTCAAGCCTGTGAAAGTCGACCCAAAATATCATGGGAAGTTTTACAAGGGAGATTCTTACATTATACTGGAGGTAAATGACAGTACAATACATATATCTATTATTGTATATTATGTGAATGTTGTAGTTCATAAGCAAGCACTGATGCCACGCCCAGAAGACTTAGGCTATGTCTACACTATGCCGGATAGCATTTTATGCCGTTGTGAGAAATACTTCGGCCTGGTGTGAACGGCAGTGGCCCAAAACCGCCGCCATCTTTCCACTAGATTGCAATCCTTGCTCCTCGTTGTTGATTTCCGTTTCGGTTCGATTCTTTGTTCACACTGCTCCAGAAAGTGTCACGAAAACCTATCCGATATGTGACGATTCACTTTCAAGACCGCAGCGGCCCAGCATCGCTCCGACGCAAAAACCGTGCCGAAATCATCGTTTTGAATGTGAACAAAAGCCCTATCCGATATGGTTTTCGTGCCAGCACAAGAGCTATCCGGTATAGTGTAGACATAGCCTTAATTCTGTTAGTACATGTACATGTAGATCTTGTTGTTAAATTAGAGCCCACTTGCATTGCACATAATTGTCAGAAACAAGACAGTGTTGTATAAGACTATCACTGAAGGAATGGGCTCTGCTGTTTTCCATGCCCTTGTCACAAATTTCCATGTAATGTTTAACAAATGAGCAGGAGTGTTTCATCAAGTTTAAAACACAAGGCACAGCCAAGTGTTTTAGAACTTGGTAAAACAAGAATTGCGAATAAATTTTTTTTTTGAATGGCTTAAAAAGCTTTAATTACTCTACATCTCTCCATTCTTACACTTAAAGTGCTACTATGATCAGAAAATCACTTGTCTTTTTTCTTCAAATTTCAAAAGTATGTTTTCTTTACACCCGACTCGTGAAATTTCAAGCTTTAATTTCAAGCAGAAGACTGTTTACTTTGTGTGCAACTTTTTAATTTAACGGTTCGCCATTACTAACTTCAAAATCTTAAGAGAATAATAATAACAATAATAATAATTAAATATTTACATTGCACAAGATACAGAGAACTGGATCGAGGACAAAATGATGTAAAAAGCTCACAAGAGTAAGAATGCAGTGTGTGTAAACCCGGCTGATTTAGTATGCAGCACGGGAATGTTGAGCTTTCAGACTCTCAAACTCGTGTTTTGCATACTTAATAACCTGCATTCACACACTGCAATTTTAAACCAGTGCACATATGATGTCATTTTATCTTGGATCCAGCTCTCCGAGGCCTAATCGGTCAATTATGAATGTGAGTAATGGCAGACCATTAAATTAAAAAGTTGCACTCAAAGTAAACAGTCTTCTGCTTGAAATTAAAGCTTGAAATTTCTTGAGGCAGCTGTCAAGCAAACACACTTTCGAAATTTGAAGAAAAAAGACTAGTGATTTTCTGATCGTAGTAGCACTTTAAATTTAGATTTGGGGTTATTTTGGCCTAGAAAATTGAATGTAAAATTTAGCCGTGTCTTTATCAGATATAAAGACACTCATTAGGAATTTATTTCTTTTGCATTGCCTTCATGAATTATTAATGAGTTTTTTAAGGCATGCACAAAGCTTTGGCAATTTATAAGCCTGTGGACCCTATCAGAGTTTCAAACATAAGGAAAAAAATCTTTGAAATCACCAAGATGCAAACATGTGACCACACATGTATGATAACTGTATTAAACAGCGCTCTTGCCTGGATTAAGCTGTGGGATGATTGCATAATACAGGGTGGGAGAATCTCAAATTACTTAAACATGGGAGTCATGCATCATAATTATGTCACCGTAAGCCCTTCAACAGAATTGTTTACTCAAAATTGAACAAGATGCCTAGAGGCATTCACACGGGATGTGTTCGTCTAAGCATTAAATTTTGAACGGTTAGAGAGAGTCACAATCTGTTTGAATGAGCAGCCAAAAAAGGAAATGCAAACATGGATTGAGATCAGTATTACAAACGGTTTAACTTGTACATTGTACCTTGGCGGGGAAATGTAACACAATGGGGTTGGCGTTATTAAAATTAGGGTTGATTAACTTGATGGAAACGTAAAAGCACCAAAAAAGGAGTCTGGCATTCTGACTGAAATAAAAACTGCTGCAGAGTGAATGTCTATTCTCCCCCTCCCCTCTTTCAATGTTGTTTTGTGGAGCACAAGAATTGTATGGGTTGGTTTTTAGACCCAAACGACATTGAATGGGGGGTGAGGAGGTGAGTAACTTCTTCTGGTTTGATGACATCTTATTATAATCCTGCATATAAATTAAACATACATGGAATTGTCCCAAGAGTTTTGTCTGAGGTTGAAGCAACCTGAGCATAGGCTACCTGTGGCCTCTTGTTTGTGATGATTATAACACTCCCTTAAAATTTGCCATTGCCAGTGTTTTTGACCCCCAAAATGTTGATTTTGTTTCAGACAATAGCTCCTGGGAGTCGAGCAAATGTATTCTTTTGGCTGGGTCCAGATACCTCTCAGGTGAGATGGGCAGGGGGTTTATTATACATCGGAGATCGGAGAAATCTCTGGCTACTACGCAGAACTCCTGCTAAGTATCGCTTGCTCCCTGAAAGAGCTTTGCCCTTTCATAATAATTCTCATGTTACTTTACACTATTCTCCTGTTACTACAATTCTTAATGAAAACCCTGGATGGGGACAATGTCATTGCCTCAGTCGGACATTTACCCAGAATGGTCACTTCACAGGAAGCTGTGCAAGATGCCAGTATAAATTACAATAACTGTAGCTTTAATTATGCAGGTGGTGATGCTGCAATTAAGTCAAGGAATGGGCTAGACTGTTTTTATTTTTGTAAACGTTGTCCTGAAGTTGTGTCAAAAAAATGTCCAGTGCTTGCATAAGGGTGGGTGATTTTGAGGCCATGCTATGCTAGTTTCAAAGGAAAATTATTTGACTTTGGCAAGTAGAGATGCATACTGAGTCTCACAACCTTAAGATTAGCTATACATGTACCAGCACTCCTACTGACTGTGTTAGGTCAACCAGAAGCAGGTATTTAGATGATGATGGGAGTTATGCATGGTCTGACAGCTTAACTAAAATCCCCTACAATAAACAAATGTAGTACAATCAACTTGAAATACAGTACTGGTCCGAGTACAGGTTACCTGTAGCCTCCTGTTGTGAGTTCAAAGTTCAAGACTCAAGCAGCGTTTGCATTTTTCAGAGCCATCAATCAGGGGACAATCTAATTTTTGCAGGTCGTGTGTCGTGGGTAAATTGTTGCATGTTGCAGGTTAATAATTGTTGCAGGTCGTTGATAAATTGCTGCAGGTCACGGGCAAATTGTCACAGGTCGTGGGTAAATTGTCTCAGTTGAAAAACTAGTAATGAGAATGCTCGTCTAATTTCTTGCTTGCTTCAGCGTGCTTGTGGCATGTGGAAGTGATGGAGATAGGAGCTAAACTTGAGGATGGTTTTAAAACAGCTTTTAATTATATCCTTATCTCAGATAATAATAATAATAATAATAATAATAATAATAATAATAATAATAATAATAATAATAATAATAATAACCTTTATTTACCCTTGGTAGTATTTATAGCACAAAGGCTAGTGGGGCCAAGCAAATACAGAAACAAATAAAGTCAAATTTAATCAACTCAACTAAAATCAAATGAAATCAAATCAAATGTTGGTTTTTGGGGAGAGGGGAAAACCGGAGTATCCAGAGAAAAACCTCTCAGAGCAGAGTAGTGAACCAACAAACTCAGCCCACTTATGACGCCGAGTCCGGGAATCAAACCCGGGCCACATTGATGGAAGGCGAGCGCTCTCACCACTACACCAACCCTGCTCCCCCAGAGCTAAAAATTATTGATTACATGTAAGTAAAACTTCAAAGACTAGCATGCGCTACAACAAAAGGTCATGTATAAAATCAGATTATAGCCTGATATAGTGGAACAATGGTTGATGTCGGCCACTTTTTTCTTCAAGTGGATACACTCATGTCTCTACAACTGCCACTTACTTGAAAAGAAATAAACTGAACACAGACTTTCTAACTGTTCTTAATTTGACTACTTTGACTGCTTTTCAACAGCTCGTTGGGCGGCGATCATGAAAGAAATATGTCATATCTCTTCAATTCATCCAATTCATTCTATTTCATTCCATTCCATATCATTCCACTCCATGCTGCACACTCAACTCAGCATCCAACCTAACCCCACCCACACCCTATGTTTGTTGTGTTTTGAGCAGTGTTCATTCAAGACGAGATTTAAAGAGCCCGCTTCCAAGCTTCTAAGCTCACTGTTCAGCATTTCTTCTCTTTTTGTACCTGTTTATTTGTTTGATAAACTATTGAATATTTTCTATTAGTAGGTAAGCAAAATGATAACTGAAAGTAAGACTTTCATAAATTTGCAGTGTCCACAGCTTCTGTCTTTGAATTTCATGTCTCTGTTTCTGTTGAAAAGGCTGGAAAGGAGATTAGCCTTCATTGTGGAAGAATTGCAGGGGATAATATCCGTCACTATCTATTTAAGTCATCAAAAGTTATAAGCTTAAGCTTAAGGGGAACAGTTGTTTTTGAAATTTGAGTTTTGAGCTGTTTGGTTAGAAGAATAATTAATGTCACAATTAGTAAAAGAAGATTTCCAAAATGAGTAAATGAAGGCGATCAAGAAATGCTATAAAATGGGTTTTCTGTAGCAGTTAATTAAAGGGCTAGCGGTGTCAAAATCCAGTAATTCCAGACATTTTGGGGGAAAAGCTTCATTTGGGATATTGAATTGCATATTTACGTTCAGTAGTAATATTATTGAATTTCACTTTCAAAAGAATGAATACTCTGTCTGTCGCTGAACATGGAATTAACTTTCCCTCGATTGAATGAGGCTAGTTTGTCATGTATCCTCTTCAGAGGGTTCCTAGGTTGTTCTCTATTGGTCGGTGGTACTAATGTTTTGACAGTACCTTTGATGAGGTGTGAAAACTGTGCAAATCTTTGGAGGCCAAAAACATGGGATTTATTTCTGTGTGTATTACCTTCAGTCAAACGAATTAGTCTGAAGCTAGATTTAACGAATTTGAACGAAATTTGGCAAAAATGGAATCCTCTCACGTTAATGCACCAAATTATGTGAGGCTTTTACAAAATTCGAATATTTTTCCTGTGGCATCTAATTAGCACATGACACACATGGAAAATATTCTATTGGCCAAATTTGCAATGGATTTTTTCAGGAAACAATCAGAATACTGTAAAAGCCTCACACATTTTGGTAGCCTGTTATCTCCTGAATTGATATAATAGATGTAGCCCATTTTATTTGGATGTCCATAGTAATGCGAGGACTATATTACACCTTTCACTGGTTATTACCAGAAAATGCATGTACACTTTCAATAATGCAGGTATCAGATTCATTAAAACATCAAAGTACATCCATTTTCATGAATCGTCATTCTCATTGTCAGTTTTTCATTGGAATGCAAGCGCTCACCTACCAAAACAAAACTTCAGTTGTTAATTTTAGAGTTATTTTCAGTTTGTATATTTTATTAGCTTTCCAGAGATATATAGTTTCCTGGATTTCTTTAAAAACAATCTGCACAGGAGCCATTTTCCGAAAGGCACCCCTGAACATTTACAGTAACGTTAATTATTAAAATTCAATGAGCTTGTTGTATTCTGTGAAACTATTTTATACACAATTCACTCAGATGGGAATGACTGACCCTGAGCAAATCAGTCTTTTCTACACAGACCAGCGACCCGTGACAGTTCACCCGCGACCTGCGACAATTTACCCACGACCCGCGACAATTAGACACTCACATCAATCAGTGGTAAAGTTTATCTGATTTGATGTGACACCTGAACAGGACAATGTGGTGGCAATGTTAAATACCTCATTTGCAGTAATGAGGATAATGTCAGCCATAATAGCATGACCGCTTATAATCAGTATTTAACATTTTTTGAAGGATGAAGCAGGGGCTGCTGCCCAGCTAGCTGTCACATTAGATGATGAATTGGGTGGCTATCCTGTGCAGCACCGTGAGGTTGGTAGGGCAGTGTTAGCAGAGATGTCTTGTGCCGATTTGAAAGAGGCTAGCTTCTTTGAGAAATGACTTGTTTTTAATCTTTCCTTGTTAGGTCGGAGGTCACGAGGATCCTCAGTTTAAGAAACTGTTTTCTCACATGAGGTGGGTTTTCACTCTGCACCACTTACATCCCATTAGAGAGCAGAAGAAATTTGATGCTTTTTCAGTAATAATCCAAAAATTATGAATAACTGGGTAGTTAACCAGCCGAGAGCTCCCCTCTCCTCATCAAAGAAAGAGCATGCAACTGAAAGGGCCATGGACAAATTGGTATTTGGCTTCGTTACCAAAGGCTGATGAAACTTGTGCGCCAATCAGTGCTCATAGTCTTTGCAGTCAATAGTTAACATCAAAACCCAGTGGACAGGCAACCAATAATATCATGACTTACTTGTTGACCAGGTCAGTAACCAGTGATGTCATTCCATCTTATGGCAAAAGAGAACTCACTTGACTCTGATGATACCTTCTGCTCATAACTTATTAGAATTGTCAGCAAATGACACCAAAAACAATCATTTCAGCACTAGACTCATTCGGAGAGTCTTGCTTTAATTAACAATTTATGGCATAGCTCAGGGACTACTGTTTCAGAAAATAATGTTTGTTATTTAATTTTAACCTTCCTTAGCTTGCTTGATGGTGGCCATGCAAGTGGGTTCAGAGAAGGAAAGAAAAAGTTTCAGAAAGCATTGATACGAATAAAAGGGAAACGGAAAGTGTATGCATCACAGGTGAGATAAAAAAGGATGACAATTCAAAGCCTTATAATTTTAAAATTACCTTGAAACCCGCTTGTTGCTACATACTAAAGTATCAACATTTTTCATTAACCTTTCTGCCAAAATTTTATTCTGTTTCTGGGGTGTGGTGTGATGAGTGATAACTGAGTCAAGTTGACAGGACTGTTAGTTATTATATAAACACCAATAAAATACCATGTGAGCTTTTGCATTAATAAACAATGATATCTTCACATGATCATGAAAAGATTAATTTTGCTATGGTTACATAATTAAATTATGCCTTCTGCAGCAAAAATGAAATGGTTTGGTATTTAATTGGTGTTTATATAGTAAAAAGAACATTATACATGACCGCTTTGAGATACAGAATTTCTCTTCTTGTGTACTTGAAGAGAAATTTCATCTCTCCACATGGCCGTGTAATATCCTCTATGCATTTTATGCCATATATTGTATATAATTTAATATGTAACTGCTGCCTGTTCAGCTCAGTTGGTAAGCACTGGACTGCTAAGTAGATTAGGTTGTGGGTTCATACCCCAGGCTGGATCACCAGGGTCTTAAAATAATTGGTAAAATTTAGCGGGCTGTGTGCTTAACATCTTCTGCGGTGCAGGGTTTGTATGGGTCTTGGAAAACCTGGAAAGTCACAAAATTTTAGAATTTCATTTTCCAGACCTGGAAAGTCCTGGAATTTAGGTTTGGGTCCTGGAAGTTCATGGAAAGTCATGGAAACTCAGCAGGCTCTCTATGAGTGGAAAGCAATGTTGATCCAAAGTTACAAAAATTAACTGACAAGTCCAAATTACATGTATATCATTTATTTAAGTAGAAATAAGCAAAATCCATGTTGAAAGATTAAGCTTGAGAACATTTTTGTCATTGTTTTGACATTACTGTCTCAGAACAGTTGCTCAACTTAAGTCATGGAATTTTTCAAAAAGTCATGGAAAAAGCATTCATGGAATTTTCAGAGCTCAGAAGTGTACGAACCCTTCACTGATGTAAATTCATTGGCATCATCTCCACCTCCACATGTAAAACTGGAAGTACAGTGTAGGGCCGGGCTGTCATTAAGTTTTGAAGCAGGCGTAACATGAAATTTGTCACCCGTAACACCTGATCTTGCTCCTTGAACATTGTTTATTTACAAAGCAACCATCACCCGTAACATTGACTGAGCTCAACTGTAACAGGTGTTATGGGTTACGGCCTCTAATGATAGCCCTGCAGGGGACATAAAAGAACCCACACACTATTCACAGAGTAGGGAAGTTACGTCCTGGTTCTCTGGCCTGTCCTAGCTGGGTGGATATGGGGCAATGGGTAAGCCACCTGCACCCACAGGAGCTGCAGTCAGTTACAGAAACAATGGTCAAAGCACTGGCTGCTCTTTGCTCACTTAAGTGGAGCCGGTGTAGTTCCATCATAAAATGTAAAAAAATGTATCCCTTAAATTTTTTTCTGCTAGGTGCAACTGTCAGTGGCCTCTCTCAATCAAGGCGACTGTTTTGTACTGGACTGTGGAAGGACAATTTTTGTTTGGATTGGAAAGGAAAGCAATTCAAAAGAGAGGTTCAATGTAAGTTTCTTATAAGCGTATTAGGTAGAATTCATAGATTAATGTGCTGCCTCTTCCACCACACAATTGGCACTCCAAAACTGACTTAAAGTTTCATACCCAGTGTCTACAAAATGCCAGAAATTTGTGCAAAAAGGAAGCAAGAAAAACGCATTAATGCTTTAATGTTTCTCTTTCATTTACATTGCCGTCATTTCTTGCATGGCTGCCTGGCTCCTCTAGCCCCTATGAGCATTCCAGGCAGCCAGTACTCTATTTGAATATTAATATCATTTTAATTCCTTTTCTTTTACTTGTAACTTTTTTTAATGGGTACAAATGGGTAAAATGTTAATGGGTAAAATGTGCCAGCAGCCAGCGATCTTGCCGCCTACAGCGAAGTGTTTGCTGCCCACTCTACACTTAACGTAGTTAATATGAAATACCTTTGCTTTTCCTGAGCAAATTACTGGTGAAAATGACGACTGAAATAAAGGGTTGAATGCTCACTCCCCCCTAGAAGGCCCTTTCTGCCTTCTACTCCTTACAGTATATCCTGCCTACTGCTCCAAATAAGTTTTTTTTTCTTCAGCTTTATTACAAACACCTATGATACATCAAATGCACAGTATACTACAAAAACAATAAAATACAAAACATTGTAACCCTACACTGTATACTTAAAACATACTACAACTATACTTACATTTCTACAGTACAAACATCACATCATTTATTGACCAAATAGATTTTTCATCGGTTTCCACTTACTTATGGAACTCTTTCTGATGAGAAAAGTCACGTGCAAATTTATCAATATTGTCAGTAATGAAACTTAAGGTAGCTTTGTACGCCAGCAAAATCGGGGATACGTCCTTACATTTTACATTTATATACATGTATGAAAAACTTGACTACTAAAATAATACAGTTAATAATGCATTTTTACAAGGCAGACAGTTTGTGTAGCCCAAGAGAACAGATTCAAGGGAGAGGTCTACTTCAATTTTTGTTACCTCCCAAATCCAATTTGTGAGGGCACGCCGGAGTGGAAATACCCAGTCGCAATACCAAAAAAGGTGCTCTATGGTTTCAGGTTTGCTATCACAAAAAAAAGCACTCTTGATGATCCTTAATACCCATTTTCATTAACAATACATTTGTACCAATAATTCTGTGGAATATCCTAAATTGAAAGCTTCTTAACTTACTACCACTTGTGCATAGGAAAGGGATATTGTAATAAGTAGGCTAATCTCCTACCGGAGATGGAATATGTTTATCCCATTTATGCTGCACCTTGGTTGGCTGTGTGGCAACTGATTTTCGCAAGGTATCATAACTCTTCACCCTTTTTGCTTTAAATAATCCCTCCATATTTTGAGATACCAAAAGCTTGTAAGAAAGTACACTTTAGATTAGACTTATTGATCAATTCGGTTGGTGACATGAAGAGGCCAGACTCGTCCACAAGATCAGTGACAAAACGTGCATTTTTTATGTACCACGACCTATAGAACACAGGTTTATTTTCTAAATAAAAACATTAGGAAGTCGCTGGCTTCTGCAGGTTCACGAACATACTCTGTCCATGACTCAACTACATTCCCCCAGAAAGTATTTACCACAAAAGAGGAAGGCAAGACTGATAATGATTTTTTGTTTAGTAACCACACATCTTCCCAGTAAAGATGATCACAAAGCAAGAGCCTTTTCCAGTCTGCCTGGTAATTTACATCCCATACTTTTTTAATCCAGGAGATTTTTAAAGCCTTAATGAATGATTGAATATTGGTCATCTTCAGCCCACCATCTTTTATATCATTAATAATTGTTTTCCTAGCTACTTTATCACCCTTTCTGCCCCAAATCAAGGAGTAAAAAGGTGTTTCCAGTTCTTTAAGAAAACATTCATTTGGAGTAGGAAGTGTGCTGGTAAATAAATGAACGAATTTAGATACTGCGAGTGACTTGATTACCTGTATTTTGCCTATGATGCTCAGAAGTCTCCAGGACCATGAGTCTAGAAGCTGTCTGACCTCATCTAGCCTTTTTTTGTAATTGTGCTCCCCTATTTGCGGGGTTTCAACAAAAAACGTTATCCCTAGGATGTCGAAAGGTTCATTAAAAACCTATGCTAAATTTTTCTCAGGAAGTAATACGTCTTTTGAGAATCGCTTGCTACCCAACCATACAGCCTTAGTTTTTTCTACATTAACCTTCAGACCGGAACACTCTCCAAAGAGCTCCAAGGTATCTAGGGATGAAGAGAGCGAGGTTTGGGTTCCATCTAAGAGGAAAAAGGTGTCATCCACGTACTGTCCAAGCAAAATTCCTCATTATTAACAGTAATTCCCTTAATTTGACCGTTTTATGGCATCTGCGAGGAGTTCAGCACAAATAATGAAAAGGTATGGTGACAGGGGGTCTCCCTGTCTAACACCTCTCGAGACCAAAAAAGAATTTGAGCAATGACCATTATACAGAATGGAACTATTAATATTTTTGTAAAAGGTTTTAACCCACTGTCTTATAGACTCTCTGAAATTAAAAAAAAACTTTAAGGCTTCGTCAAGAAAGTTCCATTCCACCGAATGGAACGCTTTCTCAAAATCAATTAATAGTAGTAAGCCCTCTTGGTTACTAGAATTTAGTTTATCTATAATATCGTAAATCAGCCTAGTATTTTTGGCTATAGACCTGTTTTTCAGAAAGCCTTTTTGGGTGTGTGATGTGATGGTTGGGAGAACCTTCTTAATATGATTAGCGATGACAGCTGAAGCTATTTTATAATCTACCCCAAGTAAAGAGATCGGCCTCCAATTTTTTAAATAAAACTTTCAATTGATTTGTTTGGTTTAGGCAAGATTGTTATGAGCGCACTTCTCTGAGTAACCGACATTGCACCAGAGCTATAGGAAAAATTAATTGACCACACTAAATATTGGCCAAGTTCCTTCCAAAAAAATTTATAAAATTCCACTGTAAAACCATCCATCCTAGGACTTTTTTCGTCACCCATAACCTTAAGGGCGTCTAAACATTCATTAGCAGAAATGTTACCCTCGCAAGAGTCTCTTTCTTGAGGAGTCAACTTTGGCCTTATGTTATCTTGATTGAAGAAGGTGGAAAAATGATCTGACCTAATTTGAGTTTCCCTATAAGTGTAAAGCCTTTCATAAAAACGCTCCTGTTCCTTAATTATATCCTTTTGGTCTGTGATTTCGGTTAAGCATCCTCCAAAACAAGCTTTGGAATTAATTTGTTTGTGCAATGTCTTTTTTCCAGATTTAGAAAGTATTTAGTGCTTTTTTTCTCCTTTTGTTATCCAATAATTAGCTTTAGACCTCATAGCTATACTGTGCATTTTATGCTCTCTCAGTTCTTGTAACTCATTTTGTTTTTGTGCAAGTTTTCTTTTAGTTTCTTCGCATGGAGATACATTTAAATTCTGTTGAAGGAAATTGATTTCATCTTCTAGAAAACATTCAGTCTTATTTTGCTCTCTTTTCTTCCATGCTGCATAAGAGAGAGTTTTACCACGAATCTGGAGCTTAAGTGTTTCAAATTATAATAGTTGGTCATTAATGGAAAAGGTGAGAGACTGTGGCTGCTCTAAATCACCGTTAATTTTGTTTCTTCTACTGTCTCATTGATACAATCTTTGACAAGTGTCGCATACGCCGGATCCGACAACAAAGAATTGTTGAATTTCCAGAACCCTCTGCCCCTCTCCTGATGTGTGAAAATCATATTCATAACTACTAATGAGTGATCTGTGCGATAGCCAGCACTAGTTTGGATTGACTCCACCAGACCTGTCAAGTCAGTAGATATGAGAAAATAGTCAAGTCTTGCTTGCTTTAAATTACTGTACGCACTCCGCATATAACTACATCCAGATGGTTCCTGAACTCTATAAACATCTTCCGGCTCAAAAGTATAATTAACTCCAACAAAGATTTCTGGGCATTTGGGTTGTTTTCCTTTGAATAATTACTCATGTCTTTTTGGTAATTTAACACCACGTTCCAGTCCCCGCATAATATAATAGGTTCGTTAGGTAGATCCCAATTGATTAGATTTTCGCTCGGAGTCCATAAGTAAGTTTGCTCCATAAGTTTGACAGGGCTGAGTTTGGATACAGCTTGGTTACATACACACATACATACATAACCTTTATTAAAGTGTCTATGCGTTCTGGTGCCTATTGGTGCTAATTGTGTATGCAGTCAAAATTGACTAACTACTTAAGACATACATGGAACAATAAAAAGGCAAGCAGAGATAAAATAAATAAATAACTACATAAATATAACCACCTGAAAGGTTAAATCAACCCAAGCATAACTGGTATTCACTTACACATTCTTCTACGGTCGATGTCATATCCTTTTTCCGTATCATTCTCTTAAAAGCTGCCAGGGTTCCCATATTTCTTCCCTCTTTGCTTAATGTTGACCACAACTGCGCGGCCCAAGAAATCTAAGTGAGTGTTTTCCATAGGTCACAGTATTAAAACGAGGTAAAATAAAATCTGCACTTCAATTGCCCTTATGGCACATGTACATATTTATTAATGGACTATATAATTGCACAAGTTTTTCTTTTGGTAGGCTTGTCGTTATGCCCAAGAGTTGAGAGATGAAGAGAGAGCAGGGTTAGCAACTGTTTCGTTTATTGGTAAGGTTAATTATTTTGATGGTACAATCATGACCTTAAGTAATATAATTATAGCAACAGGAAGATCTGATCATTTGCACCTTTTTATCAGCACTGTTAGAGCCACTAGCCCTTTCAAAACTTTTGAAGTAGGAGGTGTAATGCAAAATGTTGCCTGTGGCCAAGCCTTTTTTTCCAGCAACAACAAAGATGAGGAGACTGGTGAATTTGGGTTTAAAATAGAATCTTTGTTAAACAACTGACTTCCATCATATCAAAGAAGTAGTTTGACCTTTAAAGGCTGGTTTTCTCTAGCATTGGAGTAGTGGTCATAAGAACACTTATGACACAGTGAAAATCGAAAATCAGGCTTGTAAGTGGAGTAAGCATAGGGTCAATGGAATCGGAGGAATCAGAATGTATCCGATTTCACTTATGATTCTGTCACTGATGATGTAGTGAAAACGATATTGTCTGTGTGGGAAGCAGAAGCGAAAGAACCAACTCATCACCATTGCCTGGAATCGAGCATTGTGATTGGTTTATTGTCCAACTTCTGCTTCTGACTCTCACAGTCATAAGTTTTCACTAGATGGTAAGCAATAGAGTCATAAGCGGAATCAGTATTTTGCTTCCAACTCAATCAGTTTAATTTTCACTTAATCATATCGCCCTGTGCTTCAGCTTATGACTTGGACTCCAATTTACTCTGTTGCTACTGAAAACCACCCATAAATGATTATGTGCAAATAGAAGCACAACAATAACCACACTTGACAGTAACAACCCCAAACAACAACAAGCACAAATGCTCTTTCTCATCTGTTTGATATTTATTCCTTAGTTGTATGTAGTCATTCCTGTGTTCTTGATTTGCCTACACAGAAACACCAGAGGAGGAGGAAGAGTTCTTTTATCAGCTGACGGGAAACAGGCGCATTGTGCAAATCACCAAGGAGGGTGACAGTGATGAAAAACATGAAGAGATCTTGAGTCTCAATTTATACAGGTACAGTCGCACATTTAGGGGTGGGGTGTAGGGAACCCTCCCCCCCACCCCTTTTTTCGTGTAGCTTCTGTAACCCACCGACTTTTAAGTGGTATTGTGCATCAGGCGGTTTTATTTATTTCTTCGGCCACCTCTTTCTGGATTTTCTGGATCTGCCCCTGAGGTACATGTACAGGGAGGCCAAGTACAATTTTTCCCTTTCTTAAGTACAATAGGCTAGTTTCTAATTGTGGGAGAACAAAATAACCAAGTCAAGGTTGCAAATTATTCCCCTGAACCTCGACTTGGTTCTTTTTGTTCTCCCACAATTAGAAACTAGCCTATTGTTCCTTACTTGTAAGGTCTGGCCTGTATAGTCTGACCCTCTTGTCAATGTTACCTGTGTGTGCAGGGTTAGACATCTGTTCAGCTGAAACACTAGCCTCCCGGATAGTAACCCAAGCTTCTTCCCAGGATCTTTCTTCATCCCACCTTACCTTGTTCATACCTTTCGCAAATTAAACAAAACATTTTTCCCTTGTTGTTCATGACATGACACTCAAGCCATCTGAACATTACTTTTAATGACAGATTGAAACCTCTTTTTACGTTAATCATTTTTGTATTTTCTTGTTCCGTTTCTTTCAAATTCATTTTCAATTGCCTTAGCCTTTTTGGGTGGTAGGCGGGACTAACCTTATAGTTTCACAGAAATCTCTCCATCTGTGACCAAAGTTTCTCTGCAATGTCTTCAAGTGCAAGGCGGTGCAAAATGTAGAAGGAGAGAGGTCTGGGGGTACATTAACAAATTAGTAAACATGTGATTTGTCTTCTTACTGGTTGTCAAGTGAAATTCTACTAGACTACTGACTACTGATTTTTAGTAGCCCGCATCCATTTTTACTAGCCTCAAGCTACCGGGATATCAAAACCTGTCTGTGTAGTCTTGGGTAACATGCTTTTTTCCTGTTTCACTATAGACTGCCTCTCATTGTTTCGCATGATTATACTCTTCTTCTCTCAGGCTTATACTCCCTTACCTTTTCTAGCCTCTTCACACCACCTCTCACCCCTCCCCCCTCTCACCCCCCCCCCCCCTCTGGATTAAGTGCTTGGTCCCTGTGTGTCCCTGATTTCCTGAATCCCTAATATCAACTTGCAGTTTCTTGTAAGTGTTAATGATGATGATGATGATGATGATGATGTTAATGATGATGACGATGATGATAATGATGATGATCCATTAGTTGGCTGAATTTGGTCAAACATTGATCATTACATTTATACTCATAATGTGTGTGTTTAGTCAGATAACATTTTAAGGAGAATTGTGATGCTGATCACTGTTTAATGTTCTGTTGTGGCTCTAGGGTCAAAGAAGATACATCCGGAAACATCACAATGAAAGAGACTGGCAACAAGCCACTGAGACATGATGATCTAGATTCTGATGTAAGCCATGACCTCTTTCACAGGGTCCTCTCTCTTCCTCCCTTGAGAAAATACCCTGGTTGCAGCTGGTCACATGTCTGTCAGATTTTTGTAGATTCCAGAAAAGTGATTGAAGTGAGGGGCAGCAAAGTTAAAGATTGTCTCCAATGAGTCGAGGACCCACCCACTGTGTGGATTTGATTTGTACACATGGACACATGATTAGTGCACCATTCTGTGCAGTGGTGCATGTTGGACACGTGCGTTGGGAAATTTGTGACACAAAGAAAAAAATAATTAAAAAAAGGAAACATAGCTGATTCCTAGACTTTGTGCCTTTTAGGCCCGAGTAATAATGTTATGAATCTATCTAACAGCAAAATCTTCGTATGTGTCATGCCATTATATGGATTTCTGAGAAGCCACTTTTGCCTAAAGTTATGGGAGCCATCATTCAAAGCACACGATTACAAGTGCCAATTTTACACATTGACATTTGAAAGACCTTACTACTATTGCGTGGGAATTTTGCAGCAACCTGACTGAAGGGTTAATTGATGACAATTCGACCAATCAAGCAAAACTTTGGATCTTATCTACCTCACCCTTCAAATGAAATTAATAAGACTGTGAATCTGTTTGTTTGCTTTTTTTTCAGGATGTTTTTATTCTGGAGACCGGGGTCGGTGTGTACGTATGGCTTGGGAAGAAAGCATCACGGAATGAAAAGGACAAAGCACTCAAGGATGCCCAGGTAAATGGTTTTAACCCTTTAATTCATTCTCAATAGTGATCAATATCTAACTTCTTCTTACAAAATTGCTCACTCTAGTCTCCAAGCATGCAGCAAGCCCCAGGGGTGGGTGGGGGGGGGGGGGGGTACTTGACACATGTTTGCGTATAGGGGTGCTGCTGGGGATTTGACCCTGACCCTGTTTATGACAAAAAGTACATTTTTAGTTTCATTTATATGCATGCAAAGACAAACCTAGAGGGAATAATAATTATTGTGAAGAAGGTGAGGTGGTAAGTTTATAGCATGGTAAATAAATGAAAAATGTGATTTATTTGACACTCATGCAAAGTGGGAAAAAAGAATTCTGAATTCTCCCAACTGGATTTTTCTTTTTTCTGAGTCTGTGTTTGACAGAGTTGAAGTAATCACATCTGTCACCCTTACTTGTTTGTTTTTATCTTTCAGGGATTTTTATCAGCAAGACAGTTGGATCCAAACACGCCAGTAAAAGTCATCAATGAAGACCTAGAACCAACTGAGTTTAAGCAATACTTTTCCCCTTGGGAAGGAGTTACTTCTTATGGTGCTACAAAGACATCCCAGGCTGGTGTTGGCATAGCAACTAAAGGTGCAGTACTATGGTCTGGCTTGCATGCCAGTCACTGACCTTTGAGTCAGATTGGAAAATGAACCTGGTTTTTGTGCAGAGCGCTTGAAGTCATCCATTTTACAGTTGTATGCGCAAGGTGCAATCCATTTCCTCCCTGTCATCCACAGCTATGAAGAACTGCAGAAAGTTTCAAGGCACATATTAAGTACTTCATGGAAAAAATTGCACTCTTTTCAAAGGTTCCGTTGGTAGAAATGCACCTTTGGGTTTATCCAAATAACGCAACAGTTCTCCTTTAACCTAACCCCTAATCTAAAGCTAAAAATCCCTATAAATATTTTGAGTTTCTTCCCGTTTATTCAGAAAAACTTGACCAAAGACCAAAGTTTGAAGTGAAATCTATGCACGACAGGCGGAAGTCAGTGACTAGCTCCCTTCCCGATGATGGGACGGGTACTGTGGAAGTTTGGAGAGTTAAAGGCTTTGAACTAGAACCTGTTCCGAAGGAATCTCATGGAGTCTTTTACTCTGGGGATAGCTACGTCATTCTGTACACCTACCTGAAGAATACAAGGGAGCACCGCATCATCTACTTTTGGTTGGTGAGTTAATTAATAAGAGCCGTTAGCCTTTCTCTCCTTTTTAAGAACTCTCTGCCTTGAACGATACGTCAGCACTCCAAACTGTGACTACAGTGTTTTTTAATGGACCCTTGTCGTGTTTAAAATTGCAGTAAAACCCCGTTAATACGGACACCAGAGGAGGGTCATGCCAAAGTGTCCGCAAAATCTGGGTGTCCGTATTAAGCGCGTTAATTTAAAGGAAAACATATGACCTTTTTGGTGATTTTTCACAAAGCATACTTACACGAGTTAACCATTGCTGTGGAAAGATTTTCTTGGCACATGGACACTACAACAGGAGTTGCAAAATGGAATGGAAACTCCTTTTGTTTGGAAAAGACTGGGATCGAGATTGCCTCGTGAGGGATTGTGGGATTGTTTGGGGGACGTGATTGTTTCGTCGCAATATGCACCCCCACCCCCCAAACAACCCATAATCGCTTGCACGGCCACCCGGTTCCAGTCTTTTCCAAGGCTCTCAGAATCAAAGCTGGCCTTCGTTAGAAATGTTGTACGTGATGCATTTTAAAACTAAGCCTATTTCACAACAGGAATGTGTGAATGATCTGATATATCACATTCATTGAAATTATCAAAATATTAACTGAAGACAGGAGCCCATAGATAATTTCTGCATACTGTTTAGTAAGTTTGTAAGGAAGTCTTGAGGTGCTGAGAGCGTGACCGTCCTCGTTTCGAACTGAAGTGCTCCACCAAAAGTTTATACCAAGAAGTGGGTCAGGAATAGCTAAAAGGTGAATGTTATTGATTACGCGTCTTTGTTTTCTTTAGGGAAATGATAGCACTGCAGATGAACAAGGAGCAGCTGCCGCAGCTGCTATACAACTCGATGATCAGTATGGCGGTGAGCCCTATCAGGTCAGTTTGCGTGATTTTGTAGCATTGAATTTTAAACCATGGCAAATGATAGTTGATGATTTTAGTAGTTGTTGACTCACTTACTTGGTCACAGATTGAGGGAGCAGGGTTAGCACAGTGATGAGAGCGCTCGCCCTCCACCAATATGTCCCGGGTTCGTTTCCCAGACTCGGCGTCATAAGTGGGCTGAGTTTGTTGGTTCTCTTATTCTGCTCTGAAAGGTTTTTCCCCGTGTACTCCGGTTTTCCCTTCTCCCTAACATTTGTTTTGATTCTACCTGATTAAGGTTGATTTGATTTAGTTTCCTCAATTAGTAGAGCTTCTCTGCTCAGCTACAAAGATTTGAGACTATAATAAAGTGATTAATAACGTTTGCTTAGATTCCTGTTCTCATGCGATCACAACGGAATGCAGTTGATGGCATCAAACAAAGTAATCTAAAATACCCCATCCACTGAACTGGATGATTTTCATGGAACTTTTGGAGGATGTCCCCTAAGTTCTGTAGCGAGAATCCCTACTGGTTCTGTTATCACAGTCAAAAGGATATCTGGGTGATGCAAAAACTAGTGACGTAGAAATATTTCGACCTTATCCAAACGCCATCTTCAGTCGCTTAAAGAGAGGGTTTCATGGCTCCGCGCATGTGCAAACTGTAACATTAGCACATTTGATTCTATTGTTCATAAAACAATCGGAAGCTTGCAGAGGACTCTCACGGTAAATTTGCCTTTTAAAATTTCGCTGTCAGTCACAAAAACGTGTCAGTAAAGGTGAGATTGCTCATTTGAATTTATTTTGAATGTTCCGACTCCATGCGTAAAGTTATTTTTAGTTTTTGTATCACTAACCACATGTATTTTAGTAATCACAAACTGTACGATAGTCTACGCGTGGCTATACGGCTACACGAAGGCTAGCAGAATGAATAATGACCAAATTTCACGGAAGATGGAATTTAGTATTGAACTTCGAATTTACTCTTCGGCACGAAGTTTTTATTCTGGACAGGACGCACAAGTTAAGTACTTGCATCTGATTGGTTTCTAAACAATGGAATTGAGTGTGCTACGTCATAGCTTGCACATGCGCCAAACCGTAAAACTAACCCTTTAAGACCTGACTCTGTACCTGTACCCTGATAATACACAGATGGCAGAACAGCAGTCATGCTGCAAGCCGCTGGCAAGGAACGTTACCGATGTTCATACCGTCATCCGTGCGCTCGGCCAAATGGAATCTATTTGTTTTGTGCAGTATGGTTTTGACTTTTTTCGGCTCATTACATCATTCGTTCGTCTGTACTTAAATCGAAAATTCCTCTCGGCCAATCAAAAGACAAGGTTTACACCTTCCATGTTCTAATTAAAAATAATGCATTGCCGTTACCATCATTTGTCATTTGGTAACTTAATTAACTTCTTTTGAATTTTATTTTCAGATTCGGGTTTGTGAAGGGAAGGAGCCAATACATTTCTTTATGATTTTCAATCACCGGCTACTTATCTATCAAGTGAGTCTTAAGGAGCTATTGATGCTGTCAGGTTGAAGTCTTATGTGAAACCTCTTTAATCTATGAGTGTACGAATGTGGGTCACAGTCAATAAAGTAGTAATAGAGGGATGAACTTAACCTCTTTGGTGTATAGGTATAGGTAACTCATTAATATGTAAGAGGGTCGCTTGAGTAACTTCACTGAATCCTTCAAGCTCCAGAGATGTGAGGTATAGACTGGTCCAAGGCGTCTTTGCGAGCTCGCTCACGTACGCTTCCCATGATTTATCTAGTTTGAAGCCAAGAGCATTACACACACTTTCAGCTATCTTCAGGACATCGTTGAGGTTCATTTTCTCCACCGGTTATAACAATGGATGACTTCATAGACTCGACCCTCTTACATATTAATGAGTTACCTATACTTATACCTATAACTATACACCAACGAGGTTAAGTTCATCCCTCTATTACTACTCAATAAACTTAACCTTGTGAATGAATATATGGAAATCATATATTTGAACTGCGGATTAAAGAATGAATATGCGAATGATCACCGCAGTTACGAACACAACTTAAGCATTAGTGAAAGTAAAGCCTGAAAAAAAAAAGTCAGGCTTGTACGGGATTCAAACCCACGACCTCTCCGATACCGGTGCAGCGCTCTACCGACTGCGCTAACAAGCCAACTGGTAGCTGGTCATTTCCTGTGTTCATCATATACCCGTGAGTGGTCAAATATATGATTTGCATATATTCATTCACACATATTAATCACTCACGGGTATATGACGAAGCAAGAAAATGACCAGCTCCCACTTGGCTTGTTGGCTCAGTTGGTAGAGCGCTGCACCGGTATCGCAGAGGTCGTGGATTCGAATCCCGTAGACGTACAAGTCTGATTTTTTTTCAGGCTTTATTTTCACTACTGCTTAAGAAGTGTTCATAACTGCGATGATCAGTCACATATTCAAACGTAACCAGAGCGGCTAATGCGCGGTCTCATTGCTGTGTTCTGAAATGGCGGAGGATTTAGTTCGAGGAAGTGGTTTGTCTCTATCGTGTTCCTTAATCCGTTCATACACTGATCGTCTCGTCTCGCTAATGTAACAGTGGAACGTGGAACGCTCGCCTTCCACCAGTGTGTCGCGGGTTCGATTCCCGGACTCGGCATCATAAGTGGACCGAGTTTGTCGGTTCTCTACTCTGCTCCGAGAGGTTTTCCCCTCTCCCCAAGAACCAACATTTCTCCCACACGGACTCACAAGCTTGCAGCTTTACATTGCAACCATGTATAAATAAAGTTTCTTTTTTTTTCCCAGCATTTGAGATCATTTTGCGTTAACCCCATGACTCTAACTACGATCCTGTGACTATCCCTAGTTCACCCTCTTGTTGCTATGTCTTCTTTCAGGGAGGTCATGCCAGTGGCTTCAAGAATGTAAAAAACCAGGAAGTTGCCTCAGATACCCGCCTTTTACAAGTGCGAGTCACTGGAAACAATGCTAGGATTGTTGAGGTAAACGAAGCTGAAACTGCCCCTGCTTGTTTGAATTACACAAACAGGAACGTTTCATGCAGACGACTTCAAGTGGCGCTGTAGACTTGTAGTTCACATTTGGGAGAGCACAAAAAAAGTTGAGTTCTCCATGGAAATAAGACCTCCGGGGCTGCCCACCGGTGCGTCGCCCGTCTACTTGCGGATTTAAAAAGTAATTTAATTTGATTTGCGCTAGGTTTGCATTTTGACCGAGTTACAATCTGCAAATGGACGGGGGAGGGGGGGGGGGAAGTTGTTTTAAGGGAGGGGGGTCCAAATACGCCAGAAGAGGTCTATATTCGCGTGGGTGTGCGTGTTTTACTCACTTCACCATCCTTGGGCAGGCAGAAGCATCGCTCGTTGTCTGCGTTTCTCCGTTGTTTTTGGTGTTTTTCTTTTTCTTTTTCACGAGAGCATTTTTGATTGACAGGTGGCTCCGTTCGCCCAATCGCTGAACAGCAGTGACGTGTTTGTGCTTCACAACCCGCATGCGTGTTTCATCTGGGTGGGTAAAGGTAGCATTGGTGATGAGAGGGAGTGTGCTCGGGAAGCCCTGAGGAGGATCTTCAAATCAGATGATGCTGATCTGATAATGGAAGGCAAAGAGCCGGAGCTTTTCTGGCAAATACTGGGTGGAAAGGCTGATTATGGCTCTGCCAAACAGATATGGGTATGTTTTATTTTTTTGGGCGGCCGAGTCACGTACAGTGGTAATGATTTTAATTTAACTAATTCAGTTCCAGCTATTTCAAGCTTATTTGCCACTAATTCTTGCTGACCGCCGTTCTTTCGTTTTCTTTGCCGAACTCTGATGCTCGACTGACACTCGGCCGGTGCTCGGCCGATGCTCGGCTTGAACTCAGATCGATGAAACTTGTCAGTGTGAACGGTACAACCTGTCTGTTTTACATGATTGTTGTTAGGCCGAGGAAGAGAAGAGATACTCAATACTCGGCTGGTGTTCGGCCGATACTAGGCTGATGCTCGACTGACACTCGGCTGATGATCGGCAGGTGCTCGGCTTGAACTCGGATCGATCAAACGGCACCAAGCCTTATGTCTGTTTTACATGATTGTTGTTAGGCCGAGGAAGAGAAGAGATACTCAATACTCGGCTGCTGCTCGACTGACACTCGGCCGACGCTCGGCTGATGATTGGCTTGAACTCGGATCGATGAAGCTTATGTCTGTTTTACATGATTGTTGTTAGGCAGAGGAAGAGAACGGAGACTACCAAGCAAGACTATTCCATTGCTCAAATGCTTCAGGCAGCTTCAGGGTGGAGGAGATTCTGGACTTTGCTCAGGAGGACCTCGAGGAAGACGACGTGATGATCCTTGATGCGTGGACTCAGCTGTTTGTTTGGGTTGGAAAGGACGCGCGTAAAGAAGAGAAAAGAGAGGCCATCAGAACTGCTGTGGTAATTGATATATGTCAAAATCGTAATTTAGCACTATCAGTGACGACGGGTTCAGCCTCCCCCTTCCGAACCAATATTTGAGGACATTTTTGGAAATTAAAAGTTAAGAAAAGGTTTCTAATTCGTCGCGAGCGCGGTCTAGTGAGCGATATAGAAAGCATGGAAACAACCTTTTATTTCATAGAGTATCGATGTTTTCCGAGGGAACGCAATGTCATAGCCTGCGTCGCAGACGTAACAAAACCCCGGTTAGTAACGTCTGCGAAGCAGCGCCAAATTCCTTGTTCTGTACCAGAATTTGAGTACGCGTTATGATTGGCTCGTTAACAAAAGTCTTTTGTTGACGAGCCAATCATAACGCGTACTCAAATTCTGGTACAGAACAAGGAATTTGGCGCTGCTTCGCAGACGTTACTAACCGGGGTTTTGTTACGTCTGCGACGCAGGCTAGCAATGTCATTGATATCGATTATTTGGTATTGATATCGCCCCTCTCCCTTTCTTCGACACAAAGCTGAAAACCGCTCTATCTTTTATTGTTGTAAGGATCGACCTTTATTTCTTACGAGTATCGATATTTTTCATGGAAAGCCAACATCGTTGGTATCGATTATTTGGTATCGATATCGCCCCCTCTCTTCGGCACTAAATTGAAAACCGCTCAATCTTTTTCACTGTTGTTATCCCAGGAATACGTGAAAACTGATCCTCGACAGCGTTCGGCAAACATGACCATGTCAGTTATCAAGCAGGGAGGAGAGCCTGTGACATTCAAGGCCTACTTTATCGCCTGGGAACCGCAAATGTGGAACAAAAAGATGAGCTATGAGGACCAAGTGCGAGCCATCAAACAGGATAACGAAAAAGTGGACGAAAACGCCTGGACCTTGGTATGGCCTGCTTTGAAGGGGCTTAGCCTGCGCATGCGTAACAGGCGTTGGAGAATTAACGAAGCAAGAGTTTAAGTGACGCGCGTGTGGAAGGAGACAGGTCACTCGCGCGTCGCGCTAACTTGTGCGCCATTTTTTTTCTCCAGCGCCTGGTTACGCAGGCTGGAAGGGGCTCTGCCTCGGGCTTTTTCAGTTTTAGGTTAAAAATGTCTGTAAATCTTTTTTCCTTGTGCGTGCCGTTTTCTAGTCACTGTAATAATTATTGCTAATACTTTTCACAACAAAGTATTTTAATCCTTTAAGTTTCAGTTAAATATTACACGTTTGTCACATAACACGTCCAACTTTTGTCATGTAACAATGCTAGACGCGCGGCTAAACGTCATTTAACACTGTTAAAAGGCGGCCAAAATGTTTGATCGACAGCAAAACATTCATTCAACAAAACATATTGGTCAAACGTCATCTAACATGAGGTGCTAAACGTTCTAACTTAGTTGAACTAACAAAATGTTGTGTAACAACACTATAAAGACCAGTGGGAAAAAACCTAGATTAACGACCTGGCTCACCAGGGGTTACAGTAGCTTAGTGGTTAGAGCATCTGACCGGTGTTACGGAGGTCGTTAAGGTTCGATTACTTTCTGGGACTCTGAATTTCTTTTCAGCCGTCCTTTCGCCCGTTGCTAAGCAACTAGCATATCATCTTTCTTACGGGCACATCACTCCATTACCATCATTATTAATCTCAATGTCAGAACTTTTAGCCAGTGCTTAATCCCCTAAAGCGCCACCCTCTGCTACCTGCTACTTACAGAGTTCATATTTTGGTTATTTAGGTATTCAGTGAAGTATAAGCCTTTACGGGAGCTTCGAAGAACTAAATGAAACGATTATTTCTAGTAATATTGCTGGTTTAATTTTCAGACTGAGTGGAATGAAAAACTCAAACCGAGGAATTTTCCCTTGGAGGTGTTGCGTAAGAAAGGAGAGGAATTACCCGAAGAAGTTGATCCCACGATGAAAGAGGTATTACATCGCTTTTCTGTATTGACGGTGCTGAAGTGCTTTACCTAGCGTTAAATGTTGAAACCAGAGCATACCACGTGACCTACAAATAAGTAATATTCTGCTAATGCGTAGTTGTGTCCATGCGTCCATGCTCTTCAAATTCAGTGAAAAATGGCAGATCGTTTCACGCTTCCCGAAAATAATTTTTAAAAACAAGCTCGGTGATCGAATCATAAAATTATTATTGAACTCGGTTTTCGCAAAATATCGTGATTTGCCAGTTTCTCGCAGATCAATTATTTGCCTCAGCCTTCGGCTTTGGCAAATGATTGATCTTCTCGCCACTGACAAATGAGAATATTTTGCTCAACCTTGTCCAATAATTGTTAATAACTGGAACGCGCTGCTTAGCGACCTGATTACTGAATTGTCTAGGTTAGGGTTATCCTGGGAAAGTTAAGTGAATCAGTGTTATTTCTTCATGTTTTGGCTTTTTCTACAGATGCACCTGGAAGATGCCGAATTTGAAGAGCTGTTCCACATGTCTAAGAAAGAGTGGGAAAAGGTTCCCCAGTGGAGAAAGAATCAAACGAAGAAAACGCTGGATCTGTTCTAAAGTAACAACAAGATAATGCATAAGCTAGGACATTTTGCTAAGCAATTATAGTTTCATTTAATTTTCAAATGTAGGTGGAATGTTTGCGGTTTGTTCTTCTTGTAGCGGCGTGGGGTTTTGTGGACTGAATAATATTATAGGTTTGTTGTACCACGGTGAACTCCTATGGTGTGAAGCAGGAAAGGGAAGCAAAACTTGCAACGAGGAAGTTGAGGTTCCAGGTAGCCACTGTATAAACAGTAGCCAACGAAAAAAGAGTTTGGTAACTAGTTTCGTACTTCTCGCTTTTCCGGGTGTGGAATTGTTTCCGTTGAAGAGGACGTCGCGGCCCAACCGTTCTTAATAGGCGATGGGGTCGTCGCTACAAAGTACCAAATCTGCAAATCAGAAGTTCCAGCAGAATTTCATTCTGCGCGTTAGATTGAATTGCCCAGCACAAAAATACCGCAAATCTTCTATTAAGACCACCCTTCTAGTAAGCTCCCTCTAATAACCTCCCTCTAATAAGCCCTCCCGTTTTAGAGAGAAACGTTTGTTAATGTCCCCTTTTCCCCATCTTATCCTTCACATTCATATTACAATAAAGGACAAAATTAATCACGAATTTAAAACGGGACAAAGAAGGGTTTATCCACGTGCTGGAGATTCGAAGTTCATATTCGTCTGCAACTTCATGGGCTTCAACCTTTCTACTTTACATTATTTATTTATATTTTACCTTCAAATTCCTTATGCGAAATCGATACTCGTCTTTCTTCTACCGGCACTGCGTTTCGCTAAATTCTTTACATCCTCTCTCTACTAACCCCCCACCCCCCGGCCTCCTCCGCTCAAACGTACATGAAATAAATGTCCGTGGGGTTTGATTGATGATTTACGTTACTAACGGGAGAGCTGTAGTCAGAGGCTGCGAATTGCCGTGGTGTGACCGGCGTGACAACGGCCGCTTACCACACCATCATAATCGGCTGTCCCCTTTTCTCAGCCCTCCTCACTTATTTACGAAAGCGCGTGAGAAAAACACATCTAGGCAATTTGTGTAACCAACAAGAGCATATTTTTAAATAAATGTAAGACTTTGCTTCGTATTTCAATTTGAATTGCCTGTAGTCTTTTCCTCTCTTTGATATTTGAGGAAATTATCGCTAAGGTTTCTCGCGCGGTATAATTTCACGCGCGATGGTGCGTGTGATTTTTCACGATAGTGATTTTTAGCACGCCCGTGTATACCACCAATCGTTCGAATATTTTTGAGAGAAAATTAGGACTGAGTGTAGTCTTAGGTACTCTTAGGACCTCTGTGAGAACGTTTTCGTACATTTATACATGCTACTCTAGACGATGTCTTTTTTTTTGTTTGTTTTTTCATGTGTGAACTTAAAATATTGCTTTTTACTAGGAAAAACTTTTGCCATTTTATGACATGTTTAAAATAGCACAAGTTGTCGGGAACTGGTTGATTCAACTGTAACTTCTGTCAGTTCATTTCATAATTTCTAGACCTTCTTACACGTGACAGATCTTCGCCGACTTTGCAATCTTAATTCGCTCGGCCGAAAAATTATCCTCAAGATTTCAGAGTTGCCCTTAAAGCAACGGTTCTCTTTCTGGACAGCCTTTCACTCTCGGGCATAAATTTACCTGCCACTTTAACAGGTTAATTCACTTAATATTCGGGATGGTCCCAAGAAAATACGCTTGGAGACGACACCTCTTCGGAATGCTCGTTCTTTTATTTGATTGGATGTCCATCATTGGTAAGAGGTCGAGTTTTTACGAAGATCCGTCGTTAACAGCACTTGTTTTTCTTACAGTAGTTAGGTAGGACAGAGGTCAAAATGAATTTATTATTGTATGCAATTAGCCACTTGTATTTAAGACAATGTAACACTTGCACATATGTAGAAATGTTTTAGATACTAAACAAGTTAATAAATATTTCCCGCCATTTCAAGGAGCGTTGTCAATGCTCACTTCAGTCTTAGGACCTTGCCTCCTTCCCAAGCTTTTCTTGCGTGAAGGGAGCGCGGCAGAGTGCTGAAAACAAGCGGCGAGCGGGGGTTGGGGGGATGGGAATGGGAACGAGCTGAGCGCGAGGTGGGTGATCAATACACCATTTTGCTAATGATCAGTTCCTGGTGAATTGTGGGTAGATCCAGTCCTTTGTGGGGACAAACGGTCAAAATTACAATTTCAAATTACGTCCTAAAATGGCCGTTTGCCAAGACACGCCTAAATTATCATTTTATAGTTGTATTTTCTTGAGGTGCCTGTAGCCCAAATAAGCCCTAATGGTTTCTATATGGGCATCCTCGCCCAATGCTTTTCTCTTATCGATTATTTAATATCTCTTGTAGTTAAATACATATTTATCTTGTAATTTAAAATAACAATAAGTGGCAAAAAAATAAACTGAAACTGAAACTGAAACTGCCCCCACAAAGGACTGGATCTACCCACAATTCACCAGGAACTGATCATTAGCAAAACGGTGTATTATTAAAATTCCCCGGATGCAGGGGTCGCAAGCCTCTTTGGCTCAGTTGGTAGAGCACCAGAATGCTGGGCGGAAAGTCGCGGGTTCAAACCCCAGACCTGACCACAAACCAGGGTCTTAAAATAACTGGTACGATTGTGTTGGCTGTTTGCTCAACATCTGCGTCACTTCATTGGGCAGTGATATTAAGCCGTTGGCCTTGTCCCGTTTACCTCCACACTTAAGGAAGCAGTATACCTGAATATTAATGAAATAAGAAGTGAATTGATAAAAAAAATTATGAAGGGAAGATAAATCACACACAAACACTCGGACAGTCCACTACAACGCGGGTGCATGCCAGGTTGAGGGCGGACTGTTTGGTGTTCAGCCATTAATTTTTAACCTCCAAATTTAATTTTTAATCAAATTGAAAAATCTTCAATTTTTCTCACCTTCCCTTACAATCACTCTCCCCTCCCACCATCTCTTCCCCACAAACACTAAAAATCACCAAGTCTGAGATATGTATGGGGTTATGTGCTACAAAACTATGATGGGTTTTTTGGATGGCATGAAATCTCGAGAAGATAATAAGGATTAGAGGTAAAAAAGTGACAAAAACGTAGCATTCAGGTATATTGCCCCCTTAATTAAAACTTGAAGAGAATGTAAAAGGACCCTCACACTGATCGACAAGAGCTGGGAGCCGCATCACAGGGTTGAGTGGAGGCTAGGCGATAGGCTGACCACCCATGTTCCCAGAAACCCTGTTGGTCCAACCTTGTTCCCAGGGTCTCTCCTCTTCCCGCCCCCTGGAGGCGGGAAGAGGAGAGACCCTGGGAACGAGGTTGCTGTTGGTCGTGGAAAGCTCTTAATTTAGTGGGCAAAATACCCGAATGCTACGTTTTTGTCACTTTTTGTCGTTTTATCCGTATTTTTTCCTCGAGATTTCATGCAATACAAAAAAATCCATCATAATTTTGTAGTGCATAGCTCCATAAATATCTCAGAACTTTTGGGTGAGTTTTAGAGAGTTTACGACGACGAGGAAAAAGGGGGGAGGGGAGAGTGATTTTAAGGGAAAATTAAAAATTATTAAAAATTAAATTTGTTTGTTAAAAAATAATGGACGAACACAAACAGTCGACGCGTGCCCCCGTGTTGTAGTGGATTGTGAGTGTTTGTGTACGCCTTATTTTCCTTCTTAATTTCTTCATCTGAATCACTTGTTATTTTATTAACATCCAAGCATAACGGCCCCTTAAGAGGCCTTATGGTCCCTCGCTCGAATAACAACTTAAGATGATGATGATGGTGGTGGTGATGGTGATGGTGATGATGTCATAAACCTTAGCAACTTCAAT
The DNA here is from genome assembly GCA_016490735.1 of Pachyseris speciosa. Lineage (NCBI taxonomy): Eukaryota > Metazoa > Cnidaria > Anthozoa > Scleractinia > Pachyseridae > Pachyseris > Pachyseris speciosa. The sequence goes on from JAEMWC010000477.1 coordinate 445,445, forward strand.
GATGGACTGCTTTCGGTCTTACTACTCTTAAAGAGACCTTTTTTTTCCGACGTTCTCTTTATAGCCTACATGCAAGTAGTTGGTGATCTGTCTTGTATGGGGTGTTCCAACTCTTTTACAGATTATCCTACTTTATATATGACACTTTACTTCGATAGTGTACATAATTACAATACTAAAAACGTTACTGTATTCTTCCTAATGGCCCTATGGCTGGCCACTAAATTGCAATAACAAAAAGTGTGCAATTGCTGGCAAATCAAGATGTGTTCGTATATAATAATGTTTGGCTATGAATCACTGTCAGTCGCCGAGCCAAATTGCCTTCTGGTTAAAACTACAATCCTGGCCAAACGTGTTGGGACAGTTCACGGCAGATGACTTCAAACAACTTCTCTTCAGACCAAGGGTACCTCACAAATTAACGTGATCTGGTAAGCAGAAGCTACGCTAAGGGCACTAAGGCCACAAGGTAGTGGGCATTACCCCTTAAATCTACCAAAGCAAAGATTGCGCCCGAGCGTTAGCAGCCATAGACAGCTCTTTCGGCCTTGTTAGGCCTCATCAGCATGGCATAGCTAATGCTCAGCCTCAAGTACCCACATATCAATAAAACAAGCGGTGAAAACGTAAAGCTTGTGGGATGTGGCTGGAGTGACAAGGATACCTCACAAATTAATGTGATCTGGTAAGCTGAAACCACTCTAAGGACGTTAAGGCCACTTGGTAGCGGGCATTACTCCATAAATCTACCAAATCAAAGATTGAGCCCGCAAAGCTTGTGGGATGTGGCTGGAGTGACAAGGATACCTCACAAATTAATGTGATCCTGTAAGCTGAAGCCATTCTAAGGGCACAAAGGCCACATGCACATGGTAGCGGGCATTACCCCTTAAATCTATCAAGGCTTAGAGTGGCTTCACGAAAATTTGGTTTATAAACGGAGTTGATAATGTAAATTGACCACCGTAGAGGGATTCGATTAGCTGACGTTTCGAGCGTTAGCCCTTCGTAGAAGCGAACTGATAATGTAAATTGACCACCGTACAGGGATTCGATTAGCTGACGTTTCGAGCGTAGCCCTTCGTCGGAGCGATTCGCTCCTACGAAGGGCTAACGCTCGAAACGTCAGCTAATCGAATCCCTGTACGGTGGTCAATTTACATTATCAACTCCGTTTATAAACCAAATTTTCGTGTTTCACCCCCCACCGACGCAGCACCACAGTTTCTTTAGAAACTAATCCCCTTTATTCATTTAGAGTGGCTTCAGCTTACCAGATCACATTAATTTGTGAGGTATCGCTGTCACTCCAGCCACATCCCACAAGCTTTATGTTTTCTCTTACGACCAAGACCGCGCAAGCCCCCCTCCCCTGTTTCAATGTTGATGGAAATCTTAAAAAAAAAAACAAACATTGAGATTAGCTTCCGAATAGCTTCATTTTCTTTCAACATTGCTAAGGAGGGGGTTCAATTACACTGGTTTGCATTCGTCTTTTTTTCCAAAATGTAGCGCCGGACGTACTTTAAATCGTGGCTTTTAGAGCGAGAAAAGGGAAGGTGTCCCAACAGCTTTTGGCCACGATTGTAGTTTCACAATGGTTTCACCGCAGTTTTATTACGATTATTGCCATATTGAAAATATATTTAAACTTACTACTTAATACTGAATATTGTTTTCATGAGGAACATTTGCGTGACAGTGATTTTTAGCAATTTGATTCAGTTTAATTTTACACCGGAAATTGAAATGATTCATTGACTGACAAGTTGAGTAGCTTCCATAAGAAGAGACCGTTTTTCAGATGGTCGCTTATGTTACACGTGTTCAGGTGGTCAGGTTAGCTTTCCCGTTTTAAGTAGTTATAAGTGATTTAACCGAACTCTGGAAGCCCGTCACGAAGTAAGTCCAGTATCTTATAATTGATTTTCCTTTTATCGTTGTCAACCTTTGTTATGTTAAGTGTTTCTTGTGAATTTCTGTTAACGTTGGTATAATCGAGCGTATGTGAATTATTGACCGCGTGGTCTACTCAGTTATATCTGTCCGGGATTTTTAATGGGTTCAATGTACTTAGGTATTTTATTTTCGGTTACTAGTGGCGGTTTTCATTCCGACGGAACAGATATGAATCCATCTGCTTTGAACAACGGCACATGGAAAGTACGCATGCGCAAGACGGTCTCATTTTACTTTGAGATTTAAAACTGACAAGTTTGTTGCGATTCTATGTGGTTTAATAAATCATTTCACAATACACTGAAATAATTTTAGACACACAACGCCGGCCAATACCCACATGAATACATGAATGTACTTTACTTTCAAGTTCAAGTCAAGTTTATTGTGTCTATGCAGTTAGCTTTTGTGAGGACAATCTCACCAGCTAGTTTGTAGCTATAACACAGAAAGTAAATCGTAAAATGAATTCAGTCGTAAACTCACAGACTCACAGACAAAACTTTTGTCTGTGAGTCTGTGAGTTTACGACTGAATTCATTTTACGAGTTACTTTCTGAAGATAAGCTTTTTATTTTGAGAGTTCAAAAATAACACGTTGAACGTGTTATTTTTGAACTCTCAAAATAAAAAGCTTATCTTTAAGGGCCTTTTCCTTTTTTTGAACTTTGACGCCGCTAAATCCTAACCTAACATTAGTTTAAGTATATTTTTGAAAACAAAAAACGGCGAATAATAATCTTCACAAAAAGCCTCAGTGTGTTGGATATAAGAGAACGTTTTCAGTTAAAACCTTCGCAGCACGGTATTTTAAAGCAAAATGGAAATCCTTTTCCCCCAGAAAAGGCCAAAACAGTTGCTTCTATTAGCATGCTTCGCGTAATTAGTTCCCTAACATGTGGGATTAGGCCAACAACCAATTGTTTTATACAATAGCCAAAATGTGTTTCCAGCTTACACTCGCTATAAAATAAAGTTTCTGGATCCTTTATTCCGGCCTATGAAAACCAAACTTAAAACGAGGAGAAAGGGACACTTTCTAAAGACCTCGGAAAAGGTTGTGTCGAAAACATAAAAGGCTGTAATACGATATTGCATTCGTGAGCCATTGTTTGAATTTAGAGCGCATATTGTGTCTATTGTGGAACATCGATAAGCAAATGATAGGACTGAAATATACATATCTTTACGTCATGGAAAATACTGAGTTTGAGTTTCTTTGAAGAAAATGGGACCAACCGTTTCGTAATTTGGGCTGCATAACCAGCTGTTTTATGAGATATCATTACACCTCTTATACAAAGTGAAACGCGCGCTCGGTGAAGGCCGACAAAGGTGGAAATGAATGTCTTATTTTTATACCACTTTGGCGTTGATATCTCAAAGGCTGCCAACGTGGTCGGTCAGCCAGTGAAAAAAAGGAAAAAGTAAAGCCTTTTACTTTCGAAGTTTTTCCGAAAACATAATGATTATGTGAAATCAAACTCAGGAGCGGTCATTCAGACCTATCATCGGACCAATCACAAAGCGATTTCTCGTCACGTGGCCTTTCAGGTTGTAGCATCGTTTTAACTTTTACCTAAAAACAGTATTGCTATTGGTTTAGTTAAAAATCATCAGCTGTGAGTTGAAATGAAAAAGTTGAAATGAAAAAGACGTAGTTATCGATAATCGGCTTCCGTGATTTAGTTTGTATTGATGCTATTAGATGTTACTGAGAAATGTGGTATTAATGGTTCGTTTTATGGGTTGCGTTGCAGTGGCCCATTTTCTCTATGGTGATTTGAATTCACAATAACTCTAATTTACATGAGAAAAACCACAAACGATGGACTCTGCTGATTGTAATCATCGAGAAAATGAAATAGCAGATCGCTAAGCTTCGCTATTTTGAGGTCCCATACGGCGCCATGTTTAAAACCTTGACACTTTTGATGGCCGAAAAAACAGAAAGAAAGAAAAAACGAAAAGGGATTCGACACAGAAGTATCAGGAAAATTAACGACTCTATTAATATATAGTCGTTCCCGTCTGTTTATTGTTCTGGCCGCACCTGATGTAATACAACGTCTCTAAGTTTTTTTAAAGTCTGAGCGAGAAGTATTTGAAAGTCTTTGTATTCAAATCAGAGTATTGACAGAACGTTAAAAATGCGTGTACCTTAGTGCCAACCGTTTTCCTACGACATAGGAAAACGGAATTCGAACTTCCATTTTCATTTTTCGTTTTCCTACGACTTGGGAAAACGGATTTCGAACTTCCATTTTCGTTTTCCGTTTTCCAACGACATGGGAAAACGGAATTCGAACTTCCATTTTCATTTTCCATTCACCTACGACTTGGGAAAACGGAATTCGAACTTCTATTTTCGTTTTCCGTTTTCCTAATACATTGAAAAACGGAATTTGAAATTTGATTTTCGTTTTTCGTCTTTCGTTTTCTTAAGACATTGAAAAACGGAATTTGAACTTCGATTTTCGTCTTTCGTTTCCGTGTTTTTGTCATTTCTGTATTTCACCTAAACCGGAAGAGTATTGGCCCTTCCTGTGAATGAGCACAAGAAAATGAAATTATTATGGAGTTACAAATGACGGAATGAAATTGCTTTTAGGTCCCACTATTAAGTTAAAAAATTTCAATAGGCTGTTTAGACCTAGATACAAATGTAACGTAAAAATATCGAATTTTTTTAAATGTCTCTAAATATTTTTCTAAATATCTTGAAAAAGTTTTAAATATCTCAAAAATATCTGGCTTTATTTTCATAAATATTACAGTAACAACCTCAAAAAGTAGCCTCTCAAATGTCCTTGTACAGAATACAACAAAACTCTAAATGATTTTACATAAAGTCGGCCTTAGACTTATTTTAGTACCCAGCGGCCTCCAAGAAGACTAGGGCAGTGCAGTTAAAGCAGAGTTAACGATTATTTACTCGGAGCATTAGCGCTGCTTCTACGTAGTCTAAAAGGGACACTATTGTATGGTTTGTATGTGAGTTAGCTTCAGGTTCAGAGGATATGGATACGTCATTTGGAACTGTAATCACTGCATCTGACCTTTCAGCATCAGCATCCGCCATTCTGTTGAACGGGCAATCGCTAACATAAGACACATGGCATACATTATAAATGGAGAATACTGACATTGAATCTGATTACTGCAGGCCTATATGAGGTGATTTGTTTGAATTTCTGTCACTGTAATGTCAACGCCCTAATTAACATTGAACCAAGTAGCTTTCTTTCTCAATTTTCCTAGGAAAAAAATCATGATTTGAATAATTTTTCCTTATCAAATTCCGAATATAATTTTTTTCTAAATATCATGGGATGTTCTAAAGATCTCAAAAAATACCCAGATATTTGTATCTAGGCCTAAGGCTTTTCATGATAGATTTGGAATATAACCTCGTACTGCGATGTTGATCAGTCAACTGTGCCATCAGCAACGGACGTCATGATGATGATGCCATGATAACTGCAAAACCTTTTTACACTTGCAAACTACAGCCTCTTAGATTCGGGTGACGGGTGATTACCTCGAGATCAGCAGGTCTTCATAGCTGTTATTTAAATTTCCGCAATAAGAAAACGGCGCGACAAAAGACTTCATCAAAGGGTATTTTCTAAGGCGGTCATCTTGTTTGTTATCATCCGAGGTTTGTTAGCGACAGAAAGTGCCAACATTCTTCTGGTTCAGGTGAACTAGGATTCATATAAGGATTTATATAAAGCAGGTTGGAATATACGACCGCTAAAGGCGGGAGCATCTAGGGGGTGGTGGGGGGTGGGGGGGGGGGGCATGCTCCCTGGGAAATTTTGAAATGTTGGAGTCAACCAGTTGCGTCAAAAGGAAGGAAAATGAAAAAGAGATCGACATTATTTTATCGATGCGCGTTCGAGTTTATATTTACAAGACTATGTTAAATTCAGTTGATGTGACTTGAGCAATTGAGGTCAGCAGGCTGAACAGGCTTGCTTTTTTATGCTTTTTTGTGCTTCATAAAAAAAAATTGAAGAAACAGGCAACTAACCCTAGCAAGAAGCACATCAAAGCTTATCTTATCGCCCCCAGTGATGCATGCTGGACTGCAGATCCAAAATACGCTCAATTTGCGGCTGTGAGCGACATGCTCCATTGTGTTTATTGTTTTACATTACCAGGTCCTGCCTTATCTTATTTTTTTCAGCACGTTTCTGTGGTAACCGAAAGTTTTTAGACGTTAATGTCTTAATCTTAGGGTGTTCGACCGAAGCCCCCGAACCAAATTTAGATCAGTCCCAGGAAATACAGAAATGACAAAAACATGGAAACGAAAATCGAAGTTCAAATTCCAGTTTTCATTGTCTTAAGAAAATGAAAGACGAAAAACGAAAATGGAAGTTCGAATTCCGTTTTCCAACGTCGTAAGAAAACGGAAAACGAAAATGGAAGTTCGAATTCCGTTTTCCAATGTCGTAGGAAAACGGTTGGCACTAAGGTACACGCATTGTTAAAGCTCCCCTGTAAAGCTTTTTGTTATGCTAACAAAAGATGTCTGCTGTCTTTTTGAGATTGATGAGCCCAGGCGTTAGCAGCCATGGACAGCTGTTTCGGCCTTGTTAGGCCTCATCAGCATGGCATAGCTAATGCTCGGGCTCAAGTACACACATATCAATAAAACAAGCAGTGAAAACGTAAAGCTTGTGGGATGTGGCTGGAGTGACGAGGATACATCACAAATTAATGTGATCTGGTAAGCTGAAGCCACTCTAAGGGCACTAAGGTCACATGGTAGCGGGCATTACCCCTTAAATCTACCAAAGCTTAGAATGGCTTCAACTTACCAGATCACATTAATTTCTTAGGTTGTCACTCTAGCCACATCCCACAAGCTGTACGTTTTCTCTTACGACCAAGACCGCGCAAGCCCCCCCCCCCCCCCCCCCCTTTTAATGTTGATGGAAATCTTAGATTAGCTTCCGATTAGCTTCATTTTCTTTCAACTTTGCTAAGGAGGGGGAGGGGGTCAATTACACTTGCTTGAATTCGTCTTTTTTTCCAAAACGTAGCGCCGGACGTAGTTTAAATTGTGGCTTTCAGAGCGAGAAAAGGGAAGTTTTGGCCACGATTGTAGTTTCACCGCAGTATTATTACGAGGATCAAATCCCGAGAACAATAAAGTTTAATTTGCCTCGTGTGTACACCTGTATGGACGTGGCCCAAGGCATTTTAAACGCGTTTTGTTTTTCTTCAGTATATCAGTTGCAATTTTCGTGACTTGAAAAAAACGAAAAATGTTCCGCATTTGTGTGTAACCCTTGCCTTCAATTCCAGTACAGCTTAACAGAATTGAAGAAATCGAGAAAGCAAATTCAGATGCTATATATTCAGTTTTCTCCTTGTTGTTATTTACACATTGCCCTTAAACTTGGCATTTGACCAACCACTGTTCATTCAAGAAACCAAGCGTCATTTGGCAAGAGGGAAACATTCAATCTAAATGTTTTTCACTGAAGGTTAGTTATGCCTTAAGGCTTTCAATCACTCCGGCTACGGTTACTACGCTAATTATTTTTATTCCATCTGACACGATTTTCGCCTTAAAATCTTTTTTTGCTTGAAATATGTTCGGCGTCGCTTAACAGTATGACCTGCATATTAAACATGTTTTCCTTCGAAACAATAAAAATAAAAAAAGCAATTAAATAGTCGCAAAAATAAACTCAAGCCTAACTTTCATAATATTGGTTTAAGAAGCTCTTTATTTGTTTTTGGGTTTCTTTTTACAATTTCAATGCAAGTTTAGTGCTTTTGATCTCGTTGCAAACTACTTTTTAAATTTATCGAACAAATGATTAATGAAATGTTTGCTAATGTTAACTGAATAAAAGTGAACAACAAGAAGAAAATCACACAAATTTTCTTCAATTTACGAAAACGCTACTAGTGTTGAAAAGCCTTAATGGTACATTCCGAAATTGAAGAATGTTTTCAGTGAAAACTCGCTCCCACTTCAAGGTATCTTTTTACCCGAACTCACGATTCGTTTCCCTTCTATATCAAATCAAATCAGGTCAAATCAAATCAATGTATTTAAGCTCGATAGCGTGAGGAGTGGTTGCCCAATCTCCCGAGCCGAGGGCTCTTGTATGAAACTTTCGAGCATTCGGGATCGAATGGAAATTAGACTAGAAATGATGGTTTTTGAGGAGAAGGGAAAACCGGAGTACCCAGAGAAAACCTTTCGGAGCAGAGAAGAGAACAAACAACAAATTCAACCCACATATGACGCCGAGTCCGGGAATCGAACTTGGGCCACATTGGTGGGAGGCGAGTGCTCTCACCACTGCGCCATCCCTGCTCCCGCAAAATAGAACTTTCGCTTCGAACAGTTCCGGGTGCCAGGAGCCCGACAATGCCAAATCTCCCACTTGAAGTGAAGCGCTTATATAAGCTATATAAGCTATGAAAATAAAGTTAAAGTTACTACTTAATACTGCAGGAACAACGGTATATACAAAGAGCGCATGCGCAAGATGGTCTCATTTTACTTTGAGATTTAAAGCTGATAAGTTTCACAATACACTGAAATAATTTTAGACACACAACGCCGGCCAGTCTCCACATGCATACATGTACCGTACTTTCAAGTTCAAGTTCAGGTCAAGTTTATTGTGTCTATACACTTAGCTTTTGTGAGGACAGTCTCACCAGCTAGTTTGCAGGTATAACACAGAAAGTAACTCGTAAAATGATTTCAGTCGTAAACTCACAGAGTCACGAAAACCTATTAGCATGCGGGATCGCGTAATTAGATCCCAAACCTGTGGGATAAGGCCAACAACCAATTGTTTTAGACAAAAGCCAAAATGTGTTTCCAGCTTACACTCGCTATAAAATAAAGTTTCTGGATCCTTTATTCCGGCCTATGAAAACCAAACTTAAAACGAGGAGAAAGGGACACTTTCTAAAGACCTCGGAAAAGGTTTCGTCGAAAACTTAAAAGGGTGTAGTGCGATATTACATTCATGAACCATTGTTTGAATGCAGAGTGCATATTGTGTCTATTGTGGAACATCGATGAGCAAATGATAGGACTGAGATATACATATCTTTGCGTCATGGAGAATATTGAGTTTGAGTTTCTTTGAAGAAAATGGGACCAACACTTTCGCAATTTGGACTGCATAACCAGCTGTTTTATGAGATATCAAACTCTTTTACAAAGTGAAACGCGCGCTCGGTGAAGGCCGACAAAAGGTGGAAATGAATGCCTTATTTTGTACCACTTTGGCGTTGATATCTCAAAGGCCGCCAACGTGGTCGGTGAGCCAGTAAAAAAAGGAAAGAGGAAAACCTTTTACTTTCGAAGTTTTTCCAATACATAATGATTATGTGAAATCAAACTCACACTCTTAAATAAGGTGTGTTACCGCAACACACCTTTTTTGTCCTCAAAACAACACACATAGAGTTGTGTATAAATACACACCTTTTCATGTGTTACCCGAACACACCTTGGTGAGCTATCTAAACACACCTTGGTGTGTTCCCAAAACACACCTTAAGTTGTGTTTCACGCTTGTCCTAAATTTGACACACTTTCAGGTGTGTTCTACAGAAAGATGTGTTTTGTGACACTTCTTGATGTGTAACAAAGCACACCTTTAGTCGTGTTCTCAGAACACACCTTGCCAGGCACCCCAAACTATAACATTAACACAATTATTTGCACAAAACATGCAGTTGTCCACAAATAGTTTATTGACGTTCTAAAAACACTTTATATACAAAAAATTTAAAACAACAATTCTGTATAAATGAGAATGAATATATGAAAACCATATATTTCAACTGCGGGTTAATGATCATAACTGCGATGATCAGTCACATATTTAATCCTGTATAACTTCACAAAATTTGAGCTGGCAAACTTGGTTCCTTTGAATTCATTGTCACTTTGTACTGTAGTAATACAGTCTCTTGCAAAAAGTGAAGAACGCCTGAAATACTCTGGGGTTATTTAAAATTAAAAAAAAAAACATAATAAGAAGAAATCAAATCAACCAATGCTTTTATAAGGTCACAACCACTTTCAAAAAAGGCTTGGTCTTCTCCACAGACAAAAACTTGGTCAACTTCATTGCTAGTTCCTATGCAGACAAAGAAAAATTCCACATGCTTGTCCTTAAACAGCTTGTCTGGTGGTGTTGTCGGCTGAAAAGAAGAGAGAAGAGATACATTTGTTATCAAAATAAAAATACCAAGACATTGTTTCAATCATTGGCCACATACATGTAATAAATTACACCATGGTTGGAAAACAGTGTCTTGAGAAGACAACCACAAGTTGTGACATGCATGCATGGAAACAATAAAATAAGCCATTATGAATAATTTTGAGCTTGTTCTGCCATACAATTATGGTTGAATAAAAATGATAATAAATAATAATAATAATAATAATAATAATATTAATAATATCATCATTCCTGGGGAAACAGTAAGGTACATGAAAAGGAATTTGAAAAAGTTGAAAAATATCAGGATTTGAAGGGAGAAAGTAGAAGAATGTGGGGTATGAAAAACATGGATGTGGTACTGATTGTTGTACGGGCCCTTGGAAGTGTTAAAAGAAACTTAAACAATGGATTGAAAAACTGGCGATTAGGGTTAGAATTGGACGGTTACAGAAAACTACGCTATTAGGAATGGCCAGGATACTAATAATAAGCTTTCAAAATACAAAGACCTGGAAATCGAAGTATCTAGAATGTGGGAGATGAAAACTACAACGTTACTGTGCCAGTGGTAACTGGAGCACTTGGGGTGTTCAAAAAGGGGGGGTGAGCGAGTACCTTAAGATACTTCAGAAAATAGCATTGTTGGGAACTGCACATATTTTGCAGGAAATGGAAAATGCTTTAATTCCATTACATGACTGGTTATATTCCCTTGGTGTATGTATAATTATACCTGGATGTAACCTGCAATGTATACAAATGAAATAATGAAACCTTATGCCATAATAATAATAATATATACTCACATCTTGAAATTTAAACACATCTTGGCTGCTACGTTTTCTTTTGGTCCGCTGCTGAATAAATTTTATTGCATTGACCACTTCTGTGTTTGTCAATTTCTTGCCGCCTAGATTCAGAATGACTCCGAGACTACTGACTAAACGGTCTTCAGCTCCTATCACACAGTTATCCCCAAGTACTGTATGTGCCACAGCTCAGACCGAACCTGAGGAAATGAGAAATACACTAGTTAACAAAAAATTTAAATACAATTACAAAAATTGCAAAAATTCAATACAATACAAGGCTCCACATGAGCTGGGATCCTTGTCAAACTCTCTACATACAACTGTACATCATCACGATATGTGTTTATGACACCAGGAGTTTCAATAGAAGCTTCCCAAATCGTTGCTCTGCCCACTTTCTAACTGAACAAAATGGCTCCCTCACTCAGTACAGCCAACACAGCCGCCTACTCTAGTCTAGGGGCTGCAGCCCACTTGAAAACTCAGTGAAACCCCTGTGACATAAATGGTGAGATATTTGAAACTGATTGCAATGGTCTATCCAGAAAGCCTCAACACCTACATGTAATGAACTCTACAGTATCATTTTAACAGTCATGAAAATATTGAGTCATTCTTGTCACTTAAGTTCTGAGACGAAATAGAGACTCAACAGAATGGTCAACTGAAATGTCCAGACAATTAATTTTATATTTAACTGCACAAACATCCTGGCCTCGGTTGCTCAAAAGGTGGATAGTGCTATCCACCGGATAAATCACTATCCAACAATATCAAAAGCAGTGCTTGGTGTGCATGCTGGAGGGCTTGGCTCAAGGCTGCTACATGGATCCAGCAGATCAACAATACTAATAATCTTCCCTTGAGGCAGAGAACATTCCCAGAGAATACAATGTAGATATTCATTTACTAACTCAATGAGGTCTGTCTAGGCTACAAGGTAAAAAAAAAACTGATTTTAGACCATTGAGCCTAGGCTAGGCCACATGGTAAAGAAAAAAGAAAAAAAACTGATTTTAGACCACTGGAACCACATCAGTGGCAAATACTCTTAGTAGTATTAAACAGACCTTCAATGAGTGAAACCATCAATAACACATCTACATGTTACTACATGCACTGTATATTTTGTATTCCAAGAATTCATGAGTATTTCCTGAGTATATTCTTTTTATCCAGGGTGCAAGATGTCAATCAAGATGTAGTCAATAAGCCAAAGTACTCAATATGTGTCAGTAACTTTCAACACAGCTAGCGCAAGCTTTATGACTTCCAATATTTAATAACTATTCACTGAAGTGGAGGTGGCTAGTGGTGGATAGTTACCCCGCCGCAAAGCGGTGAGCCACCGCTAGCCACCGACACTGAGGTGAATAGTTGTTTTAGTATATACTAAAACAGTGAGATAATATACGCCACAGAAAATTGATTTTAATTCATATATTCCAGCAATGATCGCAAAATTTTCCCGTGCGCAAAGGACTGAAACAGTTTAGTTTTGGTGGTGACATTTCTTCCAATGGACTTGCAAACTCTCTCTGTATTTGAAACCATTCTCCATTCTGTAAAAGATATCATTCAACTTTGGTTTTCAAGTGAACAAGTGAGGTTATGCAAGATTAATTTGCATTTGTAAACAAAACCTTTCTCACTGGTTTTTATCGATAAACTTCGGGTTAAAAACATAAACCATATCTTTAAACACGGCCAAACCAAATTTAGTCATTTTCATTGTGTTTTCAGGGACTGCTTCGTCATTAATTTGGATGATTTCTTTGCTTGTCACGGATGCAAACCGGGACGCCATTGTTTCGAAAATCACATGAGGGAGCACGAAACTCGCACCCTCAATGCTATCCACTGTTTTAGTATATACTAATGATTAATATCAATAATAGACCCTTTTCCAGATACGACAGCCTTCTTGAATGCTATTATGTGGACAAAAATATTATGGGACACCCAAGGGACAAAATTAATGCAAACATGTTGTGGGAAAACGTTGGTATTAGTTCTGAAATTTTCAAACCAATTTGACTTTTTTCACAACCATTCTTTCACATTATAAGTAATCTGAGATGAAGGAAAATAGAAATCAATCTGCTTTCCAAATCAGACGGCAAGTACTTAAACCCGGAACAGTGGAATGCTGGAATACTTAAACCCAGAACGGTGTGTAATTGCATGGAATGAAGAATTATTGAAAGTGTGCTTCAATATGGTTCAATTTAGTGACCTTTATACCCTCCTGAGCAATTAAATTTTTAAAACAACCACCGAAAAAACATTTCAACAAAACAGGAGTTAATCGTGTACTCTAAATACTTAATCAATTTATTGTTTAATTGTAAAAAAATGAAATATGCAAAAGCATCACTATAACAATATAACAGCCACGAGAAACATACTTTACATTCTCATTTTAGTGCGCCCTTTAATAATATGTGAGGTATGTCAATGCTTTTGTTCTTCACTGCTGTTCTGTAGTGGAACGATTCAAGGGATGACATCGTGTTTTCTCATTCGCAGAATTCGATGCAGTTTTTCTTTGGTTTCCATTTCAACGGTCCATCAACTGTTTCTATGAATACCCTCAGTCACAGCACTAAGACGGAATGTTATATAATAGATACATGTTGCAGGTTATTGAAAGGCGTAGTAACAACTTAAGCTTGCAACAGCCTTTTTGAGTGACAGATGGCAACTAGAAGTGAGGTGCTTTCCCTTTTAGGTGTCTTTACTTTATCTGATACAATTTGTTTTAAAATTTGGAGGAAACCACTGCCCTGGTATGTAAAAAGTGCACTTCTGGTTGCTGTTGGTCGCTTCCTTCTGACTGCGTAAACACAACAACCAACGATAAAACCGGCGCCTTCGTACCAGGCCAGGTACAGTGAACTAGTATTTGTGTATAATAACAGCAGATTATTTCTATTATTCAGCTGATTTATTTCTTCTCCAAACTTCAGCATCAGTAGCAATGATTTCAGTTTCGATAAAAAGGCAGACATTTTTTAGATGTTGTAATGTCCCTTGCGTTAGGCCGGGATGAAATAATAATACTAATAAAAACAAAATATTGAAAAACAATAAATGACAATCACCTTTAATTTTCATGCAATTACACACCGTCCCGGGTTAAGTATTCCGGCGTTCCGGCATTCCGGCGTTCCACAGTTCCAGCTTTAAGTAACTTCGGAACGACCGCCATAAATTCTTCTATATCGTCTCTCAGCTAAAGTAGGTGGATTTATCAATATCGTTATCTAAAAGAGAAAATGACCGAATTTAACTTAAACTTGAAGAAAACCGAAGGTATTCGCACTGATATATTCGACTGACGTTTCAAAGAACTTTACATACCTCTCACCAGGTCAAGGGCTTCTTGCGGCACATTTCTCCCTTTAAAAGGAGAAATAAGTTGTTCTGTCGTGAAACTTTTCAGATCCATTACTGTCTTGAAGCTGATGTCGTGTTGGAACTCGTTTTTAGAAGAAGAAAACCACACCAAGACTTCGAGAATTTGAAATGTCGCGCTTTCAGTCACCTCAGGAAGCCGGAAGGACGCCACGCTGACTATTGTTCGTTACCATTGGTTAAGAAGGATCATGTGACCATTTGGGACGAGGTAATCTGGGATCAAGTTATTTTCAAAATGGCTGCCGATCATGCGAGTACTGTAACTACAGCAGTAGTGTAATGAAAGCGATTATTTTTTTAAACACTTGATCAAGTTCCACTCCAACGAGCCTAAATTTTTGGTTTATTGTTCAAATTGTGGGATGTCTTTTTCGAAAGTGAATAGCCTGCAAAGGCATTACGAGCGAGAACATAAGGAGACGGATATGACTCGAACATGATGATGACTCTGTTTATGAAGAAAATGTAGAGCAAGAATTTGACGAAGATAGAACACGGTCAGATTAGCCAGGTAGCCAGGCTGCAACGTTCCTATTACGTGCAAGGGAAAATGCGAAGATAACTCAGACAGCTTTGGACATGGTCTCTCAGTTAGTGCGCGATCTGTGATTGGTCAATTTCCAGGCAGTATTCTACTGTATGGCCCGCTAAATTTGAAAGCGCGCCCCCGATTAACCTCAGAGATATAATAAATTAAACATCTTACTAACCTCGTTTTCTCGGTCCGTACTGTGAGTTACGGATCCTCGTTTTTTTCTCGTTGATTCATGGCCCGCGCGCTTCGCACTTGGGCCATAAATCCGCAGGAAAAAACTCAGTCCGTAACTTACAGTACGGACCTCGAACTCGGTTAGTAAGAGGTATGTAAATAGCCAACGAGGCACATAGCAGCAAGTTGGCTATAAACAATCTCATATCCAACATGCACTAATGGCGTAATTGCTTTATTAAATTTCCTGATCAAATTCTGAACGTCTGGAATGGATACTTGGAAATTGCAGCTGAATTTTATTGATTTCTATTTTAATTTTACAAAACGACCGGAATTAAGTTGATGTGACAGCACTTGGCGTGATCATTTTCCATATAAGGTCAAACTACGGTATAATGATAACCGAGATTTAGTGAGCCAATCAGAAAGCTAGAAATGCACTATCCAAGGTTGGAAATTTAATAATCAACAATATTTACTGAGCCTGAGGAGAAAAATTGTCTTAGTATAAGTTAGGTGATTTAGGATGGGTTGTTAAAGCACACCTGAAAATGTGTTAGGTTCACCCCTGAGAAAATATTGGAAATATTGAATTAATTATGCACTAAAATAGCCAAGGTGTGTTGCCATTAAAGGTGTGTTATGATAGCTCTGGCAGATTTCTACAGTTGAAGAACATTTGCATCTCATTAATTTGTGGTGTGTTCAAACTGATCTTAAGGTGTGTTATTAATAAACACAGAAGGTGTGCAATTATTACACACCGTCTGTGTTTTCTTACACGCCTTGGTGTGTTTCTTTAAACCGTGAAATAGAACAGTGAAAAGGTGTGTCACCACTACACACCTTGATGTGTTAGGAAACTCACAAGGTGTGTTAGCAAAACACACCTTATTTAAGAGTGCAGGAGCGGTTATTCAGACCTGTCATCGGACCAATCACAAAGCGACTTAATCGCTCGTCACGTGGCCTTTCAGGTTGTAGCATCGTTTAACTTTTACCTAAAAACAGTATTGCTATTGGTTTAGTTAAAAATCATCAGCTGTGCCGGTTGAAATGAATGAATGCCGCACTAGATGCTGAAAAAGACTTAGTTATCGATAATCGGCTTCCGTGATTTAGTTTGTATTGGTGCTATTAGATGTTAGAAATGTGGTATTAATTGTTCGATTTATGGGTTGCGTTGCAGTTTAAAGTCTGAGCGAGTAGTATTTGAAAGTCTTTGTATTCAAATGAGAGTATTGACAGAACGTTTATACTCCCCTGTGAAGCTTTTTGTTATGCTAACAAAAGATGTCTGTTGTCTTTTTTAGCGTGTGATTAAAACCTATAAAGTGCACCATTTAAATGAAACGCATTTAGCTGCACTTTTCCGTGAAATTAGAAGTTGGTTATGCAACAAAAAAAGTGAAGAAAGAAGCCGGCTCTTAAACGTCCTCATTAAAATAAATACTCAATCATAATGGCTAATGAACGCCTCCTCGTTTAAAAGAAACCACAGTTTTCGTACCGAAACGTGCCACGGCCGGGGTTTCTCAGTGCGATGACTAGTAATCGATTGTAAGACTGCACTGAGACATTTAGAAATATTGGTGTGGCTCGCAAAAGTTTTACTCAAGATCTCTCAGGTTTTAAAAAATTTTCTTTTGGTGGATGTGTGAAACGTGTCCTGATCAAATGAAAGAAGCGGAAAGAACTTCCCTTCGGTGCAAAGGTTTCCCCTCGTAACCAAACGCTCTTCGAGAGATCACGTCTTTACGCTGATCACGCACAAACGCGTTTCGAAATATCGTCTGGAAATTTTTCACAGTTTACTTGAGTTTAAAACGATAATAGTATACACTTTCGCTTCAATAATAAAACACAGACATGTGCCTGTCCTAAAAGTAGGAGAGATTTAAGCAAACATGTGCGTTTCATGAAACTCTTCTCCGCTCTGGGTAATTGCGCCGTATAAATTTACTGTAAATTTGGCAGCGACGCTCCGTGTTCCAAATGATGCATTAAGTTTTGTTGTCTGTTGTTGAAAATCACAGACACAAAGAAAGAAACCGGCCTTTTTATCATTTGTTATAAAATCAAAGCGCTCATCATGACTTTCTAACACGTTTCATTTTTATTAAATTTGGCTGAATTCTTCCTAGATTCCCTCTGAAACGATGACAATGGCCTTTGTAAGTCAGCTGATAAGGGAGCGCAATCTAATTATACGATAGATGAATTTAGCCAGTAATGGCACTGTAAAAATACAGCAATTCGTAATGGTATATAGTCTGAAGTAAGAATCTTGAGCGCTCAAGCGAAAGACACGAAACTGCCACGTTATTTTGTGTTAAAAAAATACTTTTGAAAAGCGACAACAACATAATTTCACAAAACTGAATGGCTTCGTTAGTTTTATTCTCAAACTCTTAGCCAGACCACATTATAATAGAGAGCACCGCAATAAAGTGCTTCTCTTTAGCTTCCATCATTCGACCAGTGACACTTTAGGACGTAGTCCTGCCACAAACTCAAACATTACAAAGACCTTGTACAAGGGAATCGACTGTACCGTGGAAAATACTGATCCGAGTAATTTCGTGATTTCAATGATCACATCTTTGGTGCAGCAATCCACAAAGAGGTAAAAACGCAACAAAAAGAAAATACACATATGCACTCATTGCTTTAGCAGTTTAAATCGCACCAAAACAAAGGAAGTTAATACTGTTCGCCACCTTCCATTCAACAGTAAATGGCAGGGCAACCAAAGAGAAGATTTTAAGCAAAATCCTTTCCCATACAGTTCTAAGACTTTTTAAATGAATATTTTTGCAAGCTAACATAATGAATCTCTGTTCTAATTCTTTAGCTGAATATTTAAGTTCTAGAAAGAAAGTCTTTAAAGGACAAAATTATGATTATTCCCCGAAATTTCGACCATATGGTGGGTTCTTAAAACTCATACTTGGCCTTTATATATTTCGTTCTTCATGGCCCTCCGAAAAAAAATATTACACGGTAGTTTCTCGGTGAGCAACGAATCTTTTCTAGGTGACTTTTCGCTCAAGAAAACTATGACATTTTGTTACGATTAACTTCGAATTCTAAAGTGACTATCGCCTGCTGCGAGGAACAACGAAAAAGAAAAACGAGTGTATGCATTCACAGGCCATAAAAAATGCAGATCTTCTCGGCTACCGATTTCCGTCAAATGCACGCAGTTATGGGTTTGATACACGGACTCACGTACTGTAACCATAGAAAAGCGAAGGATGCCGACAATACGGTGAACAGAATTAACTTAAAAAGCCGGTTTTGGTCTTAATCTCCCAGTATTAATTGAATGCTCTGAATAGTGAACGTTTCATGTTTATTAAAGAAGGTTCTTAAGTCTAGTTGAGTCAGACATTATAGCAATTTAAGTTTTCATTTTATCAGTTTTAAAAGTTTTCAACCTTTCCAGCAGTTGAAAGAACGAGAAGAACAGAACCGTTTAAAAGCGTGATGCCAAACTGTTTCGGCTTATTATGGGGAGAAAATTCACCTGTAAAAGCGAAGGAATATATACGGAAATGTTGAATAATACATAGTGTGGTTTCCGGCCATGTCAATGGCGAACATCTGGGCTGTACTGTTTTGAAGTTGCGCATTTTATCGAAAATGGATTAGGTTAGTTCCAAAAGGTCTTGATAAAAGCAGGCAAGTTAATATTTTTAAAAAATGGACAACCACTTTGAGTTTATAACAAGACATGTTTCGATCGCTCAACGATCATCATCAGTTGTGAGGGTCCCCAGGGGATTTTGGGAACAAGGGATCACGGGAAATTTGGCAATGGGAACACGGGAACAAAGCAAAAAAATCGTAGGGAACAAGGGAACATCAAATAGGTTAGGGAACAGGGGAACAAACACAAAAAATTACAAGGCCCTACGTATTTTACATAAACGTGGGGGTGATAGAAGATTTTCTGCTGTTTTCTGATTTCTTTGGCAAGTTTTTTGTTGCCATCTTTCGTGTCTATTACGATTTGTTTTAATTTTTGTTACGAAATACTTTCACAAAGTCAAAAATATCACAGAAATAATGATCAAAATTTATCAGCAACACTGTAGACCTTCAATCAGTTATTTTGTTTTGTTCAGATTGGTTAATTAGGACGTATATGCAAAGAATAAGAGATAAAATTTAATCTTGAAAGGGTAACAAGGGTACAAGGTGTAATTTTGGACGGGAACAAGGGAACAGAGTTAAAATTTTGAAGGGAACACGGGAACACAGACCCCCCCCTGGGGGACCCTCAGTTGTGAGATAGTTTACAGTTGTGATTTGAATTTATACTACCATTGACGCGTTTTTTCCATTGACGCGAATTGTTTAAAAATTAACGGGCAATACTTAAATGCGCGAGACCTGGGACCATACATTTTATGAAATAGGATGTACAATAAGAGACTAAGTATAGACAATGTCGCAATAATCGCAATAATCGCAAGCTAGCTGTCGATCTCGGCCACAACTACTCTTCACCGGGCTTGCTTTCTTATGAACTCTTGAGGTGATTAAACTTTACCTTGAGTTTTACTTTCATAGGATCTAGGATTAGTCTGTTCGGGAATGACAGTCAATGATATTTGCAGTGTATTTGTGCGAATCGTTCGCGGCTGCCAGACAAGCAAGTTTTTGCCATCTTGTCAATTTCACAGTGTAGGTCAAACTCTTTGACAGTTTTGAAATGGATTAAACAAAATTTTATTTCCCGAGGTCGATTGTAAGAGATTTAGGAACGGAGCCTCGTAGAGGCTTATTCAAGTTACGGTTTCAGAGTTTTACAAGAGTCTCTTCCTAATTTGCTAATTTGTTGTTACGATATCGGTCAGTGTAAAACGTAGACCGGGGGTAAAATGCAGACTGAGGGTAAAATACAGCTGCAGACTGCAGACAAGGGGTAAAATGCAGACAGAGCGTTTTACACTGACCGGTTACGATATGAATAACTGAACTCAGTGCTCGCGTTCAAGGTCTTCAAGAGATCAAGTACCCTAGGTACCAGATGTTAACAAATTTCTGGGTCAAATCCAATTTGTTTTCAGCAAATTGTTGTTATCGAGATCAACAACTAGCCCCTTCTCTAGATAACAATTTTACGGTTAATAATCTTGATCTCGGCTTGCGTATTGGAGCTCGCGATTATTATCGCGTCTGCCAGCCTCCCGGGGGTACTAAATAAAATTTAGTACGGGGAGGCTCCTCCCGAGGTCCGACTCTTTACCCTTTTATATACCATTTTTGACAGAAAAGCTACCCCTTTCGTATACCTTCCATTGACAAATGGTACCCCTTTCGTATACCTAAAACAAACAAGTCTTCTCGTCATTTTCATGTAGCGTTCAATAAATTAAAACAGTACAGTCGTAAGGTATGTGTGTGCGAAATATTTTAATGAAAGGCCGTTTTGAATAATGCACATGTCGTCGGCTTCCCCGTGGGGTCGACCCCCGGGCCTACCAGGGAGATATGTGGGGGAATACAAAGAGATGGACGGGATTCTTTGCCCGAGGGTAGGGGAAAATGTTGACATTGTTCTACGATCAAAGATTAGGGGTGGTAGAATTCACAAGTTTGAAAAGGATGTCACGGGAATTTTCAGTTGAGAGACACCTTACCCAGGGGACTTTGTCCTGAGAGATTCCCCGACCCCCCGGGGAAATTCCTTAAGTTTGCTTGACTGATTTTACAATCCCCCTGGTTAGCCCGGGGGTCGACCCCACGGGGAAGCCGATGACATGTGCATAAAGGACAAATTTCCCTACCCTTTCATATACTTCGACTCGTGAAATCCCTACCCTTTCATATACCTGAAGCGTGAAAAAGGTACCCCTTTCGGGAGGAGCCTCCCCGTATAGGCAATTATAGGGAGTAACCCCCCCTCCCCCGGGGCCAGCCTAACACAGTGAATAATCTTAGTTAGTTGCTGATCTCGGTGACAACAAAATGTTGAAAACATATAAGATTTGACCGAGAAATTTTTCAGTGTAGAGCACTGCTCTAGACGGGACTTGTGCTTTGATAGACTTGATATAAATATTTTACAAACTTAAGAGTCTGCAAATGAACCCGCTTGAAGTGATTTGTTTTGAGTTTGCCTTTATAGGATTAGTCAGTTCGCAACTGATTATAGTATTTCCCTCGTTTGTCGCTCGGTCTTCGAGAGTTTAGTTATTCATACAGTGATTTATTATCAGAAAAATCGAGGGCGTGAACGATTCAAGTAAAGTCTAATCTTGTGCCCGGGTTTCTGTGATGGACGATCAGTCGTGGAGTTTTACAGCTTCAAATCCTCGCTGTGGACATGACCTATTGGAGGAAACAAATCAATAGATATTTCAAACATTGCCTGAAATCATATCATTTTCTTCTTTCTTTCTAAGGGGAGTTAAAACAAAAGGCATTGCTTCTTAAAAGCGAAATTACTTTTTAACAGTGTTTAAATAAACGGAAGGCGTTAGTTGCTAGCGCTGGAGAAACCCACGAAAATCTTAGTTTTTTTATCTATCATTTCCAATGCTATTTAAGGCCCCGTTTATATGGAGAAAAGTTGTCCCGGGTAAGAGGGTCACGCTCCTAGCCGAGTCAACTTTAGCGAGCGTTTATATGAGAAAAAATTGACCCTTTTGCCCGAGCCAGCAGCACTCGCACATGCTCTGATTGTCTCAACTTGAGCTTCTCAAGAAGACTTTCACCTTGACCCGAGTTGACCCGGCTAGGCGAGCCAAAGTGTTTATATGGAGAAAAGTTGGCTCGGCTAGGAGGGTGACCCTACCATCGAAAAAGGGTGACCCGGCTAGAAGGGTCACCCTTCTAGCCGAGCCAACTTTTTGTTTCTCATGTAAACGGTTCGCCAAGTTCTGTAAGGAAATGTATGAAAAATTGGCTCGCCCAGGGTAGCTCGGGTAGACGGGTGACCCTTCTACCCAGGACAACTTTTCTCCATATAAACGGGGCCTAAGAAGACTTTTTATTTATTACCACATCCTTGAACAGGGCGTTAAAACTGAATTGCCTTTCAACAGTGCTGATGACATTTTTTTGCGTGCTCTTTGAAAGGAGTGATTCCTTGAAACGCTGTCAATTCTTTTAGCTGATTAAAACAAAACTGTGGCTCCAATCTCTCTATAGTGGGGAATAATTTGACTGATTTGGAGGGGAAAGATTCTAGTTCGAGGGAAATAAGGCCTGGAAAACAAAGATTATAGAGAAAATGGTAGTCTTTACACTAGGCTGGTAAGTAAGACTTAAGAGCTGCTAAGTTTACTTAAACCAAAATTGTGCGTGTGAAGGCCTAACTAAAATCCCAAGATATTTTACTTTGCATCTAATTATACTCGGAAAGTTTTAACGATTCAAGAGAGTTTAAGGTTGTTTACCATTTGCATGGGAAAACCGGTTGGTCGACGGTTGCAGTAAATGGTACGCATCAAACACCCAAATGAAAATTTTTCATTGGAAGTGCGTGTTCCCATTTACGCAAACATTCCCAACGGTCGGGTTTACGGAGCGATCCAAGCCGAAAGGCCTGGAACTGCTAGAAAAATGGAAAGCCCATTTCCGTTTGGAAATTCCGATTGGGAATTTTGGACTACCTTTCAAGAAATTCCGTTTTCCCCGGAAATTTTCCGTTTGGGAAGACCAAAATAGGCTTACCATTTACATTCCAACCGAGATTTCCGGACTTTTTTGGTAAATGGTAAACAACCTTGAAAACCATCCTTAAAACCGAGGTTTCTTGAGCTTTACGGTGGGCGAAGCCTGTCCGTGCGATTTTATCACTGCGTGGGAAAATCAACTTAAGTTTGTCTTGAAGTAAAAAACATCACTTGTGTGTGAAGCGCTAAGTCGGAAACATTTACCTGAAGGATCAAAAAAATTACTTGACTTGAAATATTCCTAAGGGCCCGTTTATATGGTCTCGGGTACCCGAGACAACCCTCCCCCCCCCCCCCCCCCCCGAGACAACTTTACTGCGCGTTGATATGAGAATTGCGTGACCGAGACAAAGTTGACCCTACTTAGGTATTCAAAGCACGTCTCAAATTTACAAATCCTCATTTGCCCTTCTTTCTTTGTATTTGGTCGCTCTTTGATTGAATATCGTCAATATTGATTGAAAATTCCTTTCTCGGTTCATTTTTGCTTCGATACTTCTTTTTATAAAAGGGCCAGTGAGCCATCAGCCAATTCGAAGTTTATAACGTGTCACATAACTTAGCTTCGTACTTAGCTCCGAATCAGTTTCTTCCCCGCTCTATCTGATCACTGTGGGTAATGCTGGCTTTTAAAATGTAATTCCTTGAAATAAATGTGCGTTTTTTAACTCAAAAATTGGATCGAAATAACTTTTTTTCGCATACGCGCATATTTAATTTTCGGTCCCGGGTAGGCGAGACAAAGGGCGCTTTCCATTGACCAAAAATAACCGGTAAAAATTTTCGGAATTTTCGCTGGTCGAATGGAAAGCTTCCGACCACGTCCCAGAATTCTAGGTCACGTGCATTGACATGCTGAAAGTGCTTCGTACGCTTATTGGTTTTTCCGCTTGTCCACGTGAGCTTACGCCCGGTAGGGAGACTAAAACCGATATCTTTCGCGAATTCGGTAATTCTGGAAATTCCGGCAAAGAGGGTGAACTCAAAACGTATTCCTAAATTTTCGGAAACTTTTCCTGGAACTTTGCCCGTTCCATTCGATTTCGAACATGAGAAAAAGTTGTCCCGCTTGCCAGGGTTACCCTACCTGCCGAGGCGAGACAACTCGCCTACCCGAGTTGTCTCGCCCACCCGAGTTGTCTCGCCCATCTCATGTAAACGATTTGTAGAACTTTTCAAAGAAATAAGTGGAAAAATAGCTCGTCCAGGGTAACTCGGGGAGAGGGTTGTCTCGGGTACCCGAGACCATATAAACAGGCCCTAAGTTTACTTTGTTTCTAGTGTAAAGACTACCAATCCGAGGAAGTTAACTCGTTTACTTTACACCAAGAAAATTCCTGATACCAATTACGAGTTTCTTTTATGATTTATAGCAAAATTTACTGAATAAAATTAGATTGATCGGCGCGCAGGTGGGAGTTAAGCCAGAATACTTCATGAAAATGAGGGAAATGCAGGTTCGGAAAGACTTGTTTTAAATTAAAGAGCACGAGTCGAGAATTATGGCAGCCCACAAGCCTCTTTCAAACTGCATTAAATAATGAAGCTTTCAGTACCAAATAAAAGTAATACGAGACTAACACATCATTGCAGCAAAGGAAATTCGGTAAGATATCTAGTTCTTAAAGTTACTACGAAAAAAAAAAAAGCGAAAGAAGGAACTTATGTTTAAACTCTAGCAAGATGTGAAGTTTTGGTTCACATGTCTTCCTTTTGGCGTTCGTTCTGTTAAGTAGATTTTTGACGAAGAATGAAGATCTTGGAATATTAAAATGGCTACGACGTTGAATTCAGAAGTAAATGACTAAGTTTAACTTACATCAATGGGGGGGAAGAGGCTGTTTGAATTGATTCGGCTGATTTGCCATCATATGAATCATGACTGGGTTACACTTTACAATTGTGGAAGGTGGCGGCTGTAACGGCGGCGTGCATTGTGGTACGGGCGTGCCGATTGGCGTGTCTTCGTTGAGTACCTCTTTCAGCGCCTTGATGTAGTTTATAGCCAGTTTAAGCGTGGTTATCTTAGCGATGTGTCCATCTGCAATATAGCACGGCAGAGCGTCACGAAGTGCCTGAAAACCGTTGTTCAGAACGCGCATTCGATCGCGCTCCCGCGCATTGACGAGAAGGCGTTTCTTCAGGGAATTGCGCTGGCGCTTTGCCTTGGCGGGTTGCGACGATTCCTCTGGCTCAAACTTGGCTGGCGCTGTTGCTGGCAAGGCTGAGCCGACAGAGCCTCTCGGGCGTAAGTTATAGATACCTCTGGCGAAGTCAGAGTCACTGGCCTGGTGACCGGGAAATGTGTTGCCATCTGGGAAACAGCTTCCGTTTGGCCCTATTATTATGTTATCGGTAAAGAATGATGGAGGTTCGTTTAGTTGCAGCAAGCTGTTGGACATGCTATTGCCCACTCGAGGAGCGAAGCTTAACTGATGTGGGTTGGGAGTAAACATGTTAGCCATTTTATAAGACAAAGAGCACCTGAATCGTTTTGAAACGACACCAAAGTGTACACCTGAACTGCCCTAGTCAGTTTACAGCCGTGTACAGGGTTTTAAATACTGTGTCTTGTCATTTCATGCAATTGCCTCGAGTCCAAGCACACTGGCTAATATGTATTGTAAGTTATTCAGTTTTTTCTTAAAAAAAGACGGCCAACATTGATTTGCAAATAGCCCAGCGGCACCCACGTAAGGAGGAAATTCGTTTTTGAAAAAAATATAATGGTTATCTATGCCAGTTTTAACACCGAATAATGCTGTGGAAATCTCTCTATATGGTGGCTCGATTCTAATGGCAGTTATTTTAAGCTAATCAAGACACTTTTTAAGTAAACAATAGACTTTGTGGCTTTTGCTTTGACGGGCTAACTGTGGGGCTATCTTTTGAAAAATCGGTAATAGAATAACGATCATAGCCGAAATCCACTTTTCCGCAAAGCAATTAAATCTCTCCGGCTCTCAGTTTTTCCTCAACAAAATAAAAAGGTGCCCTTTGGAAAGCGTTTGGAGTCCAAGAAATGTCTGTTCATTGTCAAAACTCTCTTTGGCGAGAGGGCTGTGTGGAAAATTAAAGAGAGCAAAACGACTACTGGCGTTGTAAACCAGCTGTAAACATATTGTAAGGTTTGTTTTTTAATGTTCTTATTATCGCTGAAATGTCATTAAAAGTTAATGCACTTGTTATCGATTTTATCGCGGGCAGCAGCTGCGGGCCTGTCGCAGCATGAATAAATAGCACAGAGTGTTGTTTTTCCTTCATGCGCCGTTCGACGTGTGTTTTAAAGGAAGACGATTTAAAAATTATTCATCCGGTTCCAGCCTTCTACTCAGTTTTAAGTGGTCCTTTATTTCACTTCCCAAGACTACACCTGGGCTTCTAGGAGGCCATAGCCTCTCTTTGTCGAGCTAATATAATGTGCAAAATTGGATATTCGGTTCACTGAAGAAAATTTTCAGGTGAGGGCGTTTTTAAAGCACGTTGAGAATCGAGGCCGTGGTAAAACGTCTCGATTTTCTCCGAGGTGTACGGCTCTACAAGTTACTCGGAAGTTCAAAGATCAGGGAGATTACTCTTCAGCTTGCTACGGCATTTAAAGAAACGATTCTCGTTCGCCGGGTAGTTTAGGTTTAAAGGAATGTAGACAAAAGTGGAATGAAGTTAGCCAAAACAAGGATTCAATGATTATTATATCAAGGCCTGTAATCTGGTTATTAATACTCTTATTTTTGGAGGGTACAACGGTAAGCATTTAATTTCTGAAAATAAAAAGTAACTGTAAAATATATCCGTGATATTGTACGAAACTGATTTCCAGCGCAAAAAAAAAAAAACGAACGCGCGGTTAGTACCTTTCATTTCAATGACTTTACAAGGATTTCATCCAGAGTAAAAAAAGGAAAGAGGAAAACCTTTTACTTTCGAAGTTTTTCCAATACATAATGATTATGTGAAATCAAACTCAGGAGCGGTTATTCAGACCTATCATCGGACCAATCACAAAGCGACTTAATTCTCGTCACGTGGCCTTTCAGGTTGTAGCATCGTTTTAACTTTTACCTAAAAACAGTATTGCTATTGGTTTAGTTAAAAATCATCAGCTGTGCCGGTTGAAATGAATGAATGCCGCACTAGATGCTGAAAAAGACGTAGTTATCGATAATCGGCTTCCGTGATTTAGTTTGTATTGGTGCTATTAGATGTTAGAAATGTGGTATTAATTGTTCGTTTTATGGGTTGCGTTGCAGTGGCCCATTTTCTCTATGGTGATTTGAATTCACAATAACTCTAATTTACATGAGAAAAACCACAAACGATGGACTCTGCTATTTTGAGGTCCCATACGGCGCCATGTTTAAAACCTTGGCAATTTTGATGGCCGAAAAAAAAGAAAGAAAGAAAAAAAAAAAAAAAAAAAAGGATTCGACACAGAAGTATCAGAAAAATCAACGACTCTATTAATATATAGTCGTTCCCGTCTGTTTATTGTTCTGGCCGCACCTGATGTCATACACCGTCTCTAAGTTTTTTAAAGTCTGAGCGAGAAGTATTTGAAAGTCTTTGTATTCAAATGAGGGTATTGACAGAACCTTTACACTCCCCTGTGAAGCTTTTTGTTATGCTAACAAAAGATGTCTGTTGTCTTTTTTAGCGTGTGATTAAAACCTATAAAGTGCACCATTTAAATGAAACGCATTTAGCTGCACTTTTCCGTGAAATTAGAAGTTGGTTATGCAACAAAAAAAGTGAAGAAAGAAGCCGGCTCTTAAACGTCCTCTTTAAAATAAATACTCAATCATAATGGCTAATGAACGCCTCCTCGTTTAAAAGACACCACAGTTTTCGTACCGAAACGTGCCACGGCCGGGGTTTCTCAGTGCGATGAGTAATAATCGATTATAAGACTGTACTGAGACATTTAGAAATATTGGTGTGGCTCGCAAAAGTTTTACTCAAGATCTCTCAGGTTTTAAAAAATTTTCTTTTGGTGGATGTGTGAAACGTGTCCTGATCAAATGAAAGAAGCGGAAAGAACTTCCCTTCGGTGCAAAGGTTTCCCCTCGTAACCAAACTCTCTTCGACTTTACGCTGATCACGCACAAGTTCGTTTTCGACAAAGCGTTTCGAAATATCGTCTGGAAAATTTTCACAGTTTACTTGAGTTTAAAACGATAATAGTATACTCTTCTGCTTCAATAATAAAACACAGACATGTGCCTGTCCTAAAATTAGGAGAGATTTAAGCAAACATGTGCGTTTCATGAAACTCTTCTCCGCTCTGGGTAATTGCGCCGTATAAATTTACTGTAAATTTGGCAGCGACGCACCGTGTTCCAAATGATGCATTAAGTTTTGTTGTCTGTTGTTGAAAATCACAGACACAAAGAAAGAAACCGGCCTTTTATCATTTGTTATAAAATCAAAGCGCTCATCATGACTTTCTAGCACGTTTCATGTGTATTAAATTTGGCTGAATTCTTCCCAGATTCTCTCTTTACAAACGATAACAATGGCCTTTGTAAGTCAGCTGATAAGAGAGCGCAATCTAATTATACGATAGATGAATTTAGCCAGTAATGGCACTGTAAAAATACAGCAATTCGTAATGGTATATAGTCTGAAGTAAGAATCTTGAGCGCTCAAGCGAAAGACACGAAACTGCCACTTTATTTTGTGTTTAAAAAAAACGTTCGAAAACTGAATGGCTTCGTTAGTTTTATTCTCAAACTCTTAGCCAGACCACATTATAATGGAGAGCACCGCAATAAAGTGCTTCTCTTTAGCTTCCATCATTCGACCAGTGACAATTTAAGACGTAATCCTGCAACAAATTCAAACATTACAAAGACCTTGTACAAGGGAATCGACCGTACCGAGGAAAATACTGATCCGAGTAACTTCGTGATTCCAATGATCACATCTTTGGTGGCAGCAATCCACAAACAAAGAGGTAAAAACGCAACAAAAAGAAAATACACATATGCACTCATTGCTTTAGCAGTTTAAATCGCACCAAAACAAAGGAAGTTAATACTGTTCGCCACCTTCCATCCAACAGTAAATGGCAGGGCAACCAAAGAGAAGATTTTAAGCAAAATCCTTTCCCATACAGTTCTAAGACTTTTTAAATGAATATTTTTGCAAGCTAACATAATGAATCTCTGTTCTAATTCTTCAGCTGAATATTTAAGTTCTCGAAAGAAAGTCTTTTAAGGAGAAAATTATGATTATTCCCCGAAATTTCGACCATATGGTGGGTTCTTAAAACTCATACTTGGCCTTTATATATTTCGTTCTTCATGGCCCTCCGAAATAAAAAATTACACGATAGTTTCTCGGTGAGCAACGAATCTTTTCTAGGTGACTTTTCGCTCAAGTAAACTATGATATTTTCTTACGATTAACTTCGAATTCTAAAGTGACTATCGCCTGCTGCGAGGAACAACGAAAAAGAAAAACGAGTGTATGCATTCACAGGCCATAAAAAATGCAGATCTTCTCGGCTACCGATTTCCGTCAAATGCACGCAGTTATGGGTTTCATACACGCACTCACGTACAGCTGTAACCATAGAAAAGCGAAGGATGCCGACGATATGGTTAACATAACTTCAAAAGTTTTGGTCTTAATCGCCCACTATTAATTGAATGCTCTGAGTAGTGGACGTTTCATCAGGTGTTTCATGTTTATTAAAGAAGGTTTTAAGTCTAGTTGAGTCAGACATTATAGCAATACATTTTGTAGTTAAATTTTCATTTTATCAGTTTTAAGTTTTCAACCTTTCCAGCATTTGAAAGAACGAGAAGAACAGAACCGTTTAAAAGCGTGATGCCAAATTGTTTCGGCTCATTAGGGGGAGAAAATTCACCTGTAAAAGCGAAGGAATATATACGGAAATGTTGAATAACATAGTGTGGTTTCCGGCCATGTCAATGGTGAACATCTGGGCTGTACTGTTTTGAAGTTGCGCATTTTATCGAAAATGGATTAGTTCATTTGTTTTTATCTACAATGCACCTGTGTGTATCTACAAATACAAAACGTTCAGCACAATTCAGTTTATAGATCTCTTGTTTAGTATAGAAACTAATGACTTTATACGCATTATATTTTGTAAAGCGAGCCCCTAAGTGCGTGAACGATTTAGAATAAAGTCTAATCTTGTGCCCGGGTTTCTGTGATGGACGATCAGTCGTGGAGTTTTACAGCTTCTCAAATCCTCGCTGTAGACATGACCTATACGAGGAAACAAATCAATAGATATTTCAGACATTGCCTAAGATCATATCATTTTCTCCTATCTTTCTAAGGGGAGTTAAAAAAAGGCATTGCTTCTTAAAAGCGAAATTACTTTTTAACACTGAGGGTTTAAATAAACAGAAGGCGTTAGTTGCTAGCGCTGAAGAAACCCACGAAAATCTTAGTTTTTATCTATCATTTTCAATGTTATTGTAAGAAGACTTTTTATTTGTTAGCACATCTTTGGATAGGGCGTTAAAACTGAATTGCCTTTCAACAGTGCCGATGACATTTTTTTGAGTGCTCTTTGGAAGGAGTGATTCCTTGAAACTTCGCTGTCAAAATGCGCAAAAATATAAACTCTTTAATAATTAAATTCTTTTAGTGGATTAAAACAAAACTGTGGCTGAAATCTCTCAAAAGCGGGGAATAATTTGACTGATTTCAAAAATCGAATTTGGAGGGGAAAGATTCTAGTTCGAGGGAAATAAGGCCTGGAAAACAAAGATTATAGAGAAAATGCTAGGAAGTTAACTCGTTTCCTTTATGCAAAAATAAAGAAAATTTCCTGATACCAATTACGAGTTTCTTTTTTGATTTATAACAAAAATTTACTGAATAAAATTAGATTGATCGGCGCGCAGGTGGGAGTTAAGCCAGAATACTTCATGAAAATGAGAGAAATGCAGGTTCGGAAAGACTTGTTTTAATTTAAAGAGCACGAGAATTATGGCAGCTCACAAACCTCTTTCAGACTGGATTAAATAATGAAGCTTTCAGTACCAAATAAAATTAACTTGAGACTAACACATCTTGTTGTAGGAAAGGAAATTCAGTAAGATATCTAGTTCTTAAAGTTACTACGAAAAAGAAAAGCGAAAGCAGGTCTGGAACTTAAGTTTAAACTCTAGCGAGATGTGAAGTTTTGGTTCACATGTCTTCCTTTTGGCGTTCGTTCTGTTAAGTAGATTTTTGACGAAGAACGAGGATCTTGGAATATTAAAATGGCTACGACGTTGAATTCACAAGTGAAAAACTAAGTGTAACTTACATCAATGGGGGGAAGAGGCTGTTTGAATTGATTCGGCTGATTTGCCATCGTATGAATCATGACCGGTTACACGGTACGATTGTGGAAGGTGGCGGCTGTAACGGCGGCGTGCATTGTGGTACGGGCGTGCCGATTGCGTGTCTTCGTTGAGTACCTCGTTCAGCGCCTTGATGTAGTTTATAGCCAGTCTAAGCGTGGTTATCTTAGCCATGTGTCCATCTGCAATATAGCACGGCAGAGCGTCACGAAGTGCCTGAAAACCGTTGTTCAGAACGCGCATTCGATCGCGCTCCCGCGCATTGACGAGAAGGCGTTTCTTCAGGGAATTGCGCTGGCGCTTTGCCTTGGCGGGTTGCGACGATTCCTCTGGCTCAAACTTTGGCTGGCGCGGCGCTGGCAAGGCTGAGCCGACAGAGCCTCTCGGGCGTAAGTTATAGATACCTCTGGCGAAGTCAGAGTCACTGGCCTGGTGACCGGGAAATGTGTTGCCATCTGGGAAACAGCTTCCGTTTGGCCCTATCATTATTATCGGTAAAAAATGATGGAGGTTCGTTTAGTTGCTGCAAGCTGTTGGACATGCTATTGTCCACTCGAGGAGCGAAGCTTAGCTGATGTGGGTTGGGAGTAAACATGTTAGCCATTTTATAAGACAAAGAGCACCTGAATCGTTTTGGAACGACACCAAAGTGTACACCTGAACTGCCCTAGTCAGTTTACAGCCGTGTACAGGGTTTTAAATACTGTGTCTTGTCATTTCGTTAAATTCCCTCGAGTCCAAGCGCGCTGGCTAATATGTATTGTAATTTATTCAGTTTTCTGAAAAAAAGACGGCCAACATTGATTTGCAAATAGCCCTGCGACACCCACGTAAGGAGGGAATTCGTTTTTGAAAAAATTATAATGGTTATCTATGCCAGTTTTAACACTGAATAATGCTGTGGAAATCTCTCTATATGGTGGCTCGATTCTAATGGCAGTTATTTTAAGCTAATCAAGACACTTTTTAAGTAAACAATAGACTTTGTGGCTTTTGCTTTGACGGGCTAACTGTGGGGCTATCTTTTGAAAAATCGGTAATAGAATAACGATCATAGCCGAAAACCACTTTTCCGCAAAGCAATTAAACCTCTCCGGCTCTCAGTTTTTCCTCAACAAAACAAAAAGGTGTTCTCTGGAAAGCGTTTGGAGTCAAGAAATGTCTGTTAATTGTCAAAACTCTCTTTGGCGAGAGGGCTGTGTGGAAAATTAAAGAGAGCAAAACGACTAACCAGCTGTAAACATATTGTAAGGTTCGTTTTTCAATATTCTTTTAATCGCTGAAATGTCATTAAAAGTTAATGCACTTGTTTTCGATGATTTTAATGCGGGCAGCAGCGGCGAGCCTGTCGCAGCATGAATAAATAGCACAGAGTGTTGTTTTTCCTTCATGCGCCGTGCGACGTTCGACGATTTAAAAATTATTCATCCGGTTCCAGCCTTCTATTTTTAACTGGTCTTTTATTTCACTTCCCAAGACTACACCTGGGCTTCTAGGAGGCTATAGCCTCTCTTTGTCGCGCTAATATAATATGCAAAATTGGATATTCGGTTCACTGAAGTAAATTTTCAGGTGAGGGCGTTTTTAAAGCACGTTAAGAATCGAGGCCGTGGTAAAATGTCTCTATTTTCTCCGAGGTGTAAGGCTCTACAAGCTACCCGGAAGTGCAAAGATCAGGGAGATTACTCTTCAGCTTGCTACGGCATTTAAAGAAACGATTCTCGTTCGCCGGGTAGTTTAGGTTTAAAGGAATGTAGACAAAAGTGGAATGAAGTTAGCCAAAACAAGGATTCAATGATTCTTATATCAAGGCCTGTAATCTGCTTATTAATACTCTTATTTTTGGAGGGTACAACGGTAAGCATTTCAGTAATTTCTGACAATAAAAAGGAACCGTAAAATATGTCCGTGATATTGTGGGAAACTGATTTCCAGTGGGGGGAAAAAAACGAACGCGCGGTTAGTACCTTTCTTTGAATGACTTTACAAGGATTTCATCCGGAGGCTCAAATATTGGAACGAACCTGTTCGTCCCTATCATCAGCCTAGAATAAGGTTTTCTTTTACTTAAGTAGCTTTCATTTTAATGGCTGTCTATTAGCATTTCTTACGCAGCCCGGAAAATATCAGTCATAACCCGCCTTGTAAACAGAACGTGCAGGTGGAAGTCGAGTTTAAGAGTTATGCTCTGATGAAGCACTTTCATTTGAATACTCCTGTTTCGGTCCCGGTAGACTCTGAAGGCTGGAAGCCAGCGTTGTCATGAATAAGTCTTTGTTTTAATAACAGTGGAGTGGGGCTAATCCTTAGCTGGACCAAAAAGTCGGTTAGTTTTGGTTCTTTGAAATTGCTAAACGAGTTAGAGTACCAAACAATAACGTGCTATCGAAAACTATGCTTTATGAAGCATTAGTAACCGCCTAGCTGAAATACTGTAACATTGTAACCGACAATATTGCGATGGGTGCGAAATCCCTTGTTTTGCCAATATTCTTTTAGAGCTGATATATTCTTTCACGAACGTTGTTTCGTTCAAAAAGATTTTTTCGTGACGTTTTCTTATACGAGAAACAAAAAAGGCCGTAATTGACGTACCAAAATAACACAGAGGTCCAATTTAGAGCCTACTATTATGCTGACCATGGAGATTCAAATATTCTAAAGGTGCCTAACATAGAAACAGCTCGAAAGTTTAGACATCAGTCGAGATATTTAATTTTATCCTTTGTTGCGTTTTGTGGTTAACAGCTCGCAATATTTGTAATCGGTCACGCCACAATTAATATAATATCGAGAGGCTTCCAATTTTAGGGAAAATTGAATCTCCATGATTTTAAAATTCAGGTTAGTTCTTTTAAAGGCGAGCGAAAAGAATTAAAAGTCCAGTGATTTATAACGCTATTAAACAACAATAAAGGGTTTGGAGTGAATTTTGAAGCATCTTGAAAAGAACAGGCACCAGACGGGGATGATTAGAGGCGTCATGATGTTAATAATTGGTGGCAACAAAAGTCCAAAGGGATGGTTAATTAAAGGTGTATAAAAACCAATTATTTTGGGCTTGTTTAATTAACACAACATCGCACTTTTCGGCATAAAACTCTAGAAGAAGTATTTAAGAACTAGATTTTAACATTAGATTCCATTTTATTCCTGGTTGTACCGCCCAGTAAAGAAAGAAGCAATGATACGGGATTTATTGACTTACCGGCGAGTGCGTGGATATCAGCGGGTAGTCGAGCAGGTAAATTGATTCATGTCTACCAGTACCTGTTGGTATCACCCCACAGTCAAAGGGCTTTCTGTGATATGGCATCTTATTTGTTACGCTCAGGTGTCGTATTAGAGAACGGCTTCCATAGATATTGATTTTGACCGATCACATTTTACGCTACATCAATAGAGCCTCTCAGAAGAGGCTATCGTTAAAGCAAAAACTCCAGATCCGTCCAGAAACCAGAAGTCAAGATCTCGCTTTTTTACCACTATTCAGCAATACGGGACAATTTTCATTAGCACAAACAATGCGATGACAATATCGCACGCAAACCATTTTGAATTACTTAACTCGGTAACTCGCAGGACCGTTAGAATACGTACCCTTAACTGGGGCAGAGTTTGTGCATCATCACTAAGCTAGCGAGTACCTCTTAATTTCTTTTATTGTATATGTCATTTTAAAATTGCTTCTATTCTGTTTATTACTGACTTACCTTAACCGAACCGAGGGAATTTAATTCTACTGTAAATCGTCTTATCACTGTATTGCCGAGATAAGCATCTTTAAGCCACTGAAACAACTTTAAAGTTGCAGGGCTGATACACCGGCTTAAATGTCTATTTGAAAAAACCTGCCCTTTGTTTCAGTCACGCATCATCGAGTTACTTTCACCAGGCTCATACTGTCACAGAGGCCATTTTTAATCTCTTTGCATCATGACTGCATGCAGTTCAAACGTGCGCGATGGTTGTGGCAGTAAAGAACACGAGCTGAGCGCTAGCTTTATCCTTTCAGACAAAGAGTCCAAAGCACAGCCACGTGGAACGTGAAGTCAAACTTTAACCTCGTTAACCTTGGGTGAAACCACAGAGTGCTAGGCTTTTGTACATTATGCTTTTGTTTCCCCACTAAAATGCTCCATCTTAATGCTCCAATTTTCCCACTGAAAAAAGCCACTAAAATGCTCGGATAATGCGCATTATACAAACGGTTTTTTTAAATTTATTTCAAAGTTTTTAACATGGTGTTAACTTTTCACACTTACAAAAACGTACAAGTGTTGCAAGTAACAACAACATAATCCTCGAAATCATCTATGAATTTTGAGTTTTAGTCTTCATTTTCGCTAAAAATGAAATTAAATATTATTTAGGGCACTAATTAGTTCTTACTATATCGTGCCCCTCTCCATTGAAGTGAAAGTAATAAGCAAAGGACCGCCAACGATAATGCTGTAAAACGTAGGATCAACAAGAGATCTAATCAGCCAAAAAATAAATCGAATATACATGTAACAAGCAAGGCTGATACTACGTGAAAAAAGTTGACTTTGCGAGACACCAAACATGACCGAGACTCGATAAAGTAGGGCTGCAACCATGGACAGCTGTTTCGTCCTTATTGGGACTCATCGGCATGGTGTAGCAGATTTAAAAGACGCCAGCTCAATGCGAGCGCCAATAAATTGCACAATGAACCCGTTCACGATATCAAGTTCCGTACCTTGGACTCTCTTGCCATCCGATCCACGCGTTGCCACACCACGTAGCCCGGATAGCAAGGAATCCAAGTGTCACGATGGCGTCTCGCAAAGAAAATGTAGATTGGCCAATACCAATCTTAACATTAAAACACATGGACAAAACCATGCTAAAAATTACACAGCATATCGGATCTATAAAGACCTACGGTCCGAAAAATATAGTGAAGTGAAAGTAATAAGCAAAGGACCGCCAACGATAATGCTGTAAAACGTAGGATCTACAAGAGATTCTCAAGAGATTTTTTTACTAAAAGTCTACAAGAGATTTTTTTTACCTTGTATTTATTACAAAAGTAATCCTTAACATAATCTGAATGGAGAAAACAATAAAATGAAAAAATGAAATGAAATTAAAAAGATAATTTCTTTTTTAGTTTCTCGCAAAAAAATTAATTTTCCGGGAAAATGCCACTAAAATGCTCGAGTAATGCTTAATGCTTTTGCCTCACTAAAATGCTCGAAAAAATGCTAGCATAATGTACAAAAGCCTACAGAGTGCATGTGGACATTTAAATGCGAGAAATCAGGCAGAACATTGCTGCGCTGCTGCGGATCCTTATCCCTATCCAGTTTAGGAGAGCCGGACAAGTATTCTGAAAAAGGAGCACGCAGAAATAGTCTGGACCGAGTGTCTGGATCACACTTCCGGCGGTGCCACGTCATTGTCTTGGCGGGCTGCGCGCGATTTTCGGGCCAGAAAAAGGCATATTCTATTCTGTCCCCCTGGTAGGGAGGTACGGATCCGGCGCTAAAGCCCTGACCCTGTTTACTGAGACACAATTCTCTGATTTCCCTATCCCGTTTTAGACAGAATTCAGATTTTTCAGACCGTAACTAAGACATTTAACCCAAAATCATGCCCTGTTTAAGACTAGAATGAAATAACGATGCACTAGTTTATTACTGTATTTTAATGCATTGGCAATGAAACGGGCCGTCTATACTCCACAGGATCGTGGTTGCCTGAGAAGACAAGGCGAACGAGGTATCCTAGCCTGAAACAGCTGAAGCGATACCCTGTCTCAGACAGAAAGTGTTGCGATCGATATCCCGTTCAGGACAAATTAAACACCCTGAAAACCGTACCCTATCGGGCCGCGCGTTCCCGTTAAGGCCGTGTAAGGAGTACCCCCCCCCCCCCACCCTCGGATTCTGGCTCCTACTTCGTGTATCGGACACTGAAAACGTAAAAAAGAAAAAATTGTTTTCTGATGAAGTATTGTTTAATGTTTCTGTTCTCTTGTTTCGCGTCGTTGTGTCTGGTATACGAAGTAAAAGCCCATATTCTGCGCTTACAGCGGAGTAAATTGTAGTCTCTATTTTATTTTATTTATTCCTTCCGCTGCGGTGAGCAATCTCGTACCCAGAGTCCTCGGGCTCTTTGGTCATCCACCCGCTGACCAAAGAGCCCGAGGACTCTGGGTTCGAGCTTGTGTGGTGAGCGGTGGTGAGCAGAATCAACGAAACACAATAGGCCCCTAAAGAACACGATTACTGACTATCCCCAACCTTGTTCCAAGGGCTTTCCCCCCTCTTAGGGGCGTGGCGGATTGGACCATCCCATGGCCTGCGTAGTAAACGTTCCCGTCGGGTTTGGCTTTCCTTGACCATGTAAAAAAACTGCATGAAAGCAAACATTTGGAGACTAGGGCGCTTTCCATTTCAATGGATAAAACGGGGAAAGTTTTCTATTAAAAGGAACAGGACAATTTTCCTCAATCAAAAAGGAACAGGGCGAGCGTGTTTTCTTTTGCACTGAGTTACTCTTTAAGAGACTGGGTACTAACCAAAACAGCACCAAACCGCGCGTTTAATTCATCAAGGAGCATGGAACTAGCAGGACGCCGCAAACTGTGCAGGAATTTTCGATCATTCCGGTAAAAATGAGAAAAGAGGAACACCTCAGAAGGTATTACTTTTTTCGAAAAAAATTCCAGTGATTTACCACCGGAACAACTGGGTTTTCCATGCAAAGGGAAAGCTCCCCTAGACCTTATTCCTATTCTCCGTCATGACCTGGAACTAGCGTGCAGACGAGGCTTAAACGGGGAATCTTTACATGCATACTGAGAGATTACTTCATGGGAAATGCGCGCGTACGATCGATTTTTATTCACTCGTTGTTACGTATCAGAAAACTCACTCGTTCGCTGCGCTCACTCGTTCGTTTTCTGGTACTACTCAACTCGTGAATAAAAATCGTACGCACACATTTCCCATGAAGTAATCTCTATTAATGTATTCCCTCGCAAGAGCCTCCACTTCGTGCTAGATCCCATTCAATACCGAGAATACGAGTATGGCCTGCTCTTACCTTTGTAAAATTAACTCTTGTATATTTTCAATATTTTTTGTTCTGACAAACAGATCGCTATCAGTGCTGCATCTTCTTGTGTTAGCAGAAACGTTTTAAAATCTCTGGGTTGAAAAGACATATTTTGATTCTGGGAAAAAATTTGTCCAGACCCTCTATCTTTTTGTTTTCTATTTATGTGGAAAATATAGCTCAATGCACGAATTAGTGTGTTATTGCCGAATTCCAGTACAGACATGGGTACGTCTACATCAACCTCGAACCCAGGGTCTTCGTTCCCCCTGACCAGCAGTCGGGAAAAAAGCGACCCTGGAAAGATCCGATTTGAAAGTCCGAAAATATCGTACTTCCGGCTGAACAGCGCATGCTTAGGGTTCAGAGAGTTTGTAAGCAACATGATCTTCTCTCTGAATATTAACCGTAAATTGCTCGAAATTTATGATTATCGTTAATTTAGAACACTGTTTCCCAGGACTTTTCAGAAAAGGACAAATAAAAAAAAAATGCCACGTTATTTGGACTGGATTTGAACCCGGAACTACCGCTACTTGGAACGCCTTCTTACCGCTGGACCACCGAAGAACGAGACGACGGGAAATTGTCTAACAAGATATTAAATAGAGTCTTGCATAGAATATCATTGATCTACAGTGATAAGGCCTAAGTGCTGATTTTAAATGGTTAGCTTTTTGTTGAGGTTTGGTGACCCACCGTTTCCATTCACTTTCTAAAATTATTTTCAAGCCAGTGATTATATAGGCTTCCTACAGGGTGTACAATAAGCGCATGAATTACATTATGTTTAAAAATTGAGGTTAGTTCAACCAGCAACGTGGTGGTTTAGTAGTTACAACAGTGTTCTAAATTAACTATAATCGTAAATTCCGAGCAATTTGCGAATTAACGATAATCGTAAATTTAGAGAGGAGAACGGGTTGTTGTTTTACTTCCGTTTATTTGAATTGTTTGATAAAGCCAATCAGAATCATCAACCTTTCGGATCTTTCGAGAGTCCCTCGTTTCGTCAAGCCTGCGCAGTACGGAGCGAAGACTCGAGGGACGAGAATGCGTCAAGACATCTACAGTATAAATCTATAACAGTTTCCCATTAGATAGATGTGGTCAGCTGAAGCTCACAGCATTTACGGTTAGTACGTCATGTATGGGGACACATTATGTACCGATAGTCGCCTATCACTCTCTATACCATGCCCTTATCGATTCTCCCCAGCATTGATCCACAGTGTGGCTCAACCGTCCCTAGCAATGATCACCTGTCCCTAGCAATGATCGACTGTCCCTGCTAGTGATTGACTGTCCGTAGCACTGATCATCTGTCCCTAGCAATGATCGACTGTCCCTGCTAGTGATTGACTGTCCGTAGCACTGATCATCTGTCCCTAGCAATGATCAACTGTCCCTACTAGTGATTGACTGTCCCTAGCACTGATCATCTGTCCCTAGTAATGATCGACTGTCCCTAGCAATGATCGACTGTCCCTACTAGTGATTGACTGTCCCTAGCAATGATGTACTGTCCCTAGCAATGATCGACTGTCCCTAGTAGTGATCGACTGTCCCTAGTAGTGCTTGACTGTCCCTAGCACTGATTGACTGTCCCTAGTAATGATCTTTTGTCCCTAGTAGTGATCGACTGTCCCTAGCAATGCACAGTTGTCCCTAGCAATGATGTACTGTCCCTAGCAATGATCAACTGTCCCTAGTAGTGGTCGACTGTACCTAGCAATGATCAATTGTCCCTAGGAATGATCGAATGTCCCTGGCAATGATCGACTGTCCGTAGCAATGATCTATTGTCCCTAGTAGTGATCAACTGTCCCCAGCAATGATCAATTGTCCCTGGCAATGATCGACTGTCCGTAGCAATGATCTATTGTCCCTAGTAGTGATCGACTGTCCCCAGCAATGATCAATTGTCCCTGGCAATGATCAACTGTCCCTAGCAATGATCAGTTGTCCCTAGCAGTGATCATCTGTCCATAGCACTGATCATCTGTCCCTATTAGTGATTGCCTGTCCCTAGCACTAATCATCTGTCCCTAGCACTGATCATCTGTCCCTAGCACTGATCATCTGTCCCTAGCAAGGATCAACGGTCCCCAAGCAATGAACAACTGTCCCTAGCAATGATCAACTGTCCCTAGTAGTGATCGACTGTCCCTAGCAATGATCGACTGTCCCTAGCAGTGATCAGTTGTTCCTAGTAATAATCATCTGCCCCTAGCAATGATCAATCGTCCCTAGCAATGATCGACTGTCCCTAACAATGATCAGCTGTCCCTAGCATTGATCAACTATCCCTACTAGTGATTGCCTGTCCCTAGCACTGATCATCTGTCCCTAGCATTGATCATATGTCCCTAGCAATGATAGACTGTCCCTAGCACTGATTGACTGTCCCTAGCAATGATCAATTGTCCCTAGTAGTGATTGACTGTCCCTAGCATTGATCATCTGTCCCCAGCACTGGAAAACTGTCACTAACATTCATCAACTGTCCCTAGCACTGATCATTTGTCCCTGGGCGCTAGTCATCTGTTTCTAGTACTGATTAACTGTCCCTGGTACTGATAAACTGTCCCTTGCACTGATCATTTGTCCCTAGCAAAGATCTTTTGTCCCTTGCACTGATCATTTGTCCCTAGCACTGATCTCTTGTCCCTAGGACTGATCAACTGTCCCTAGCACTTACCAACTGTCGCTAGCTCTGATCATTTGTCCTTAGCACAGATCTCTGTCCCTATAGCACTGATCAACTATCCCTAACACTGATCATCTGTCCCTTGTACTGATCAACCATTCCTAGCATCCCTGATCATCTGTCCCTATAAATATCTAGTCATTTACCACTCTGTTACTGCAATTGACGGACATTTCCCCGGTCAGTATAAAACTCAGACCGCGGACTACCGTTTGTGTTTAAAACACGGACTAAGTATTACAGAATAGGTATAAAACATGGACTCTGGTTATAAAAACACAGACTGCGGACTAAATGTGCCCTACTGCGGACTGGTTTTTCTATGGCTGCATCCCGCTGCTCCCTGTATTCATACTCATCTCCCTAATAAATCCTGCCTATGGGTCTGCTTTAAGGGGGAGAGCCCTAACTACACAACGGTTACTCTGGACGACTTCAATCCATCGTACCTTGGGCTTCCTTTTGTTCCATTTTAGGTCATTTTTTTTCTAATGAAGTTTGCTGAAACATTTTGCAATCACTAACAGATTTGGGAAGTCACATGACCAGGAAACAAAAACCCTAAAAACTCTCACAGATTACACATAACCCTAATGAAATTAAAACAATGGTTAGGATACATGCGGATTCAAATTCTGTTGTAAGCACGGGTTGTGTTAAAATTCGTGTTATTAACAAAGCTATGATGTCATTATAGAATTTTTGTGATATCATAGGTTTGTCAGTAAAATGAATTCAAGAAATCCAGTACTTCAGATTTTGTATGTGAATGCATTCCAGCCGTTGGCTTTGGTATCATCAGAGAAGAATGTAAGCTGTGTGAGTTTTTAGGGTTTTTGTGTTCTGGTCATGTGACTTTCCAAATATGGTAACAATGATTGGTGAAAGTGAATGGCACCAGCATGGCAACAAATGGCCACAGTCTAAACCAAGGATAGGAAAGAAGTTATGATGATTAGAAGTCATCCACAGCAACCGTTTTGCAGTTAGGGCTCTTCCCCTTAAAATAATTTTAACCCTTTCTTGCCCAAGGGGTTCCCCATTGACGAGTAAAATCGTCTGGCGTTAGACAGAGTAAAATCTATAAGTGCCAATTGGCACT
>JAEMWC010000477.1:492500-495000 GCA_016490735.1 Pachyseris speciosa
ACACTTTAATCGTCACATCTAAAAAACGCTACTCCCCACCTCGTTTTTCGTCCCTTCTCTTGCCCTTGCTAAAATAATATGAAATATAGAAAAAGTAAATAAACACGTGAGATGATATTAAAAAAAGAAATTATAACTGAATGATAAAATAATGCGTCCCTTCCGCTTGCTTTCGTCCATGGCGACAGCCGTGAAGGAGACTACATGTCGGGAAATCACTTTCAGTAGGGCCTAAACTCCAATATGTCACGCAATATGTCACAGTATGTCAGCATTTCTCCAATGTTCATTGTAATATACTTTTTACCGGGGCCAGCCGAAGGCTGGAATATGGCAAGCCAAATGTAGCAATATTCAACTCATCTAATTTTATATTCAGTTATGTATTTTGTTTTCAACTATTGGTTTAATATTCAACTTTATTCAACCTTCAACACATCATTCAACATTCAACTATTTATTCAACATTCAGCTAGTCATTCAATATTCAACACATCATTCAACATTCAACGCATCATTCAACATTCAACTATTGATTCAACATTCAACTATTGATTTAACATTCAACTATTGATTTAATATTCAACTATTCATTCAACATTCAACGTATCATTCAACATTCAACATTCAACTATTCATTCAACATTCAACACATCATTCAATATTCAACTATTCATTCAACATTCAACGCATCATTCAACATTCAACGAGTCATTCAACCGATCAGTATAAAAGATTGATTGCGGACTGTGGACCCGGACTGCGGACTGGGCCGTAAAAGGAGGACTAAGAACCAAACGCGTACTGAGTACAAAACACTGTGCAAAAGGCGGGTATGGACAAACCGTGGCGTAGGCCATGGTGTAGGCTATGGCCCATCCTATGGCCTACTGGTGGTCAATTTTTTAAAACTCGGTGTTTCGCACCGCGGGTTTATAGCGTGCTACTGGATTTGAAGATACACCAGGAAAATAATGTCCACAGCATCTACCAGTTGTTTTGAACTAGTTTAATTCGCAATTCCACTTTGCACAAGCTAGCTAGTCAACTGAAAATAAATGACGCATATAAGCCAACTAACCGTCATTCTTAACAAATCAGATATAATCGAAAACGAGACTTCAACAGCAAACTTTCTCTATCGTATTGTTGATATACTCTCAATTCTGTGAGGCGTAATCCCGTTTAAAACAGGCTATTTTAAAATTTTAACCGAGATGGTTTTACGTTTTTCAATATTTTTGCAATGTTTTCTAGTAAAATTATTTTCCTTTTCAGTGCAAAAAACACGAACAACTGTTTTCAATAACAGGGTCCTTTCTCTTCGATCGTTCGATTCCACGAGGGAGGTATAATATGATTGGCTAAATATGATAAAAATGGCGGGAATCTCGCGTGACGGGTCTTCTTGCTAAGAAAAACAAAAAAAAAAAGCTGAAATTAATACAGCTGTCAACAAAGTGCAAAGCACTCGGTTCAGCATTGCTGGAAACCTGTGTAAACAACCTTCTCCGTCAATCTGTCATACCTACGACTCTCTTCTGTTCTCTCGGCGGCGTTTCGCTCAAATTTGCTAAGCAGACTCGTGGTAGAACTGAATTCGGAATATTTTAGACCTTTAGTTCTTTTTAATTAAATGTTTTCCAAAATTCCAAGACAATCACGTCTCCTGAGGTAAGTAAATTTTGGGAAAACTTCAACCAATTACTGTTCACCGTTCCCACGGTAATGCACGTGCATTTGATTCTGTTGATGCTGTCCCAAATTATGTTTCCTGTCGCAATTTCTTAAACGTTCTTTGAAGAAAAAGATTGAGAGAAAAAAACCTTGGAGCTGAACTTACTTTCAATTTTTGTTTG
Organism: Pachyseris speciosa; assembly: GCA_016490735.1. Lineage (NCBI taxonomy): Eukaryota > Metazoa > Cnidaria > Anthozoa > Scleractinia > Pachyseridae > Pachyseris > Pachyseris speciosa. Next base: position 494,360 of record JAEMWC010000477.1, read on the forward strand.
AAAAGTATATAAGAATAAACACCTGATCTATGTGCTCTGACCACCAGGCGTAAATGCATATGTCATCGGCTTCCCCGTGGGGTCGACCCCCCGGCTAACCAGGGGGTTGTAAAATCAGTCAAGCAAACTTGAAAAAATTTTGAGCGAACCGCCACCAAGAGAGTCGTTGGTATGACAGGGAGTGTTGATGGAAAACGTTCAGTTTACACAGGATGAACTGAGTTAAAAAAAAAAAAAAAAAAAAAAACACGACCGCCGGGAGGCCATAGGGTGGGCCATGACTACACCCGCCTTTTGCACATTGTTTTGTACCTAGTCTGCAGCCTTCAGTCCTCATTCTATACTCAGTCCGCGTTTTATACCCAGTCCTCAGTCCGGGTCCGCAGTCCACAGTCCATCTTTTATACTGACCGGTTATGTTGAATGATGCGTTGAATGTTGAATGAATAGTTGAATGTTGAATGATGTGTTAAATGTTGAATGAATAGTTGAATGTTGAATGATGCGTTGAATGTTGAATGAATAGTTGAATATTAAATCAATAGTTGAATGTTAAATCAATAGTTGAATGTTGAATCAATAGTTGAATGTTGAATGATGCGTTGAATGTTGAATGAATAGTTGAATGTTGAATGATGTGT